>PVJX010009631.1:0-60321 GCA_004027295.1 Dolichotis patagonum | reverse complement strand
CGACTGTGGAGGTCAGTCTGGAGATTCCTCAAAAAGCTGGGTATGGAAGTCCCATTTGACCCAGCTATTCCGCTTCTAGGCATATTCCCAGAAGAACTGAAAACATCGTACCACAGTGATATATGTGCACCCATGTTTATAGCAGCACAATTTGTAATAGCCAGATCTTGGAAACAACCTAAGTGCCCATCAACTGAGGAATGGATAAAAACGTTGTGGCATTTTTATACAATGGAGTACTACTCAGCTATAAAGAATGATCACATTGAGATATTTATAAATAAATGGACACTACTTGAGACCATTCTCTTAAGCGAAATAAACCAAACTCACAAAGGTAAATACCATATAGTCTCCCTAGTATGAGATTTGATAAGAGTATATAAGACTTTATGGTAAGCATGAATCCCCATCTCATAGCTTTGAAGTCTTTCAAAGATCTCAATCATCAGTTGGAATGGTTTTATCCTGTTTTGCTTGACTATATCATATGTGATGATATTAACAGCTGTTTTGAAGAAAACAAAACATTATGACAGCTATTGCTGATTTAATATCATCCTTCTTAGAAGTCCTACCATGCTTCTTTTGTTCTACTGCCGTTGGTTCTATCTATCACATTGTGTCTTATTGGAATTTGAATATGTGTGATAATTTAAACAAAAATTTTTTTATTGAAAATGAGATATTATAGTACCCACTGATCATTTTCTGTTATTCGGTTCAGAAAGCCCCGTAATTCTTTCACTCTATGCATGGCTTTATACTATTGTGTTATGTTTGCTATTATTGTATTTGAAACTATGCTCAACTATAGCAGAGTAACAGATATGGTGTTAGCTACTGTTGATGTCCAGTTGTCTTAATGTAAAGTACTGTGTTGCCTATGTTGTCCTGTTCTGATCTGCTCTGTACTGCCCCCTTTTGTTTTATTCTCTTTCAAATTAAAAAAAAAAATAGAAATGCAAAGGCACAAAATAAACATCACCATTTCAAAAGTTACAAACGGGGGAATATAAAGCATTGGAAACAGAGCAAGTCCAACATCCAGCAGGACGAACATTAAGTCCTAGAGTTCCATGCTCAGCATTTGAAGCAATCTGGTTGCAAGCTCCAAAAGGGTTGGGTGATTCCACCCCCAGGGCACTTCCAGGGATTTCAGCTCCTACAGCTTCTCTCTTAAACCTTCTCTGCTCAGTTTTTGCAGCTTTCCTTGGATGATCCACGTTCTTGGCTTTTCCAAACTTCTGGGGTCTCCACTGCACCTTTGGCTTCACCCTTACATCTTTACATATTGCCCTCTCAGAGGCACACTGCTTGGCCTCCCAGGCCCTTTGCAATCGAGATGGAAAGCTTCTTACCCTCAGAATTTGTGCATTTTCCTTGCACCTAAAATCAGCACCATGTGAATGCCGCCAAGGTCTGCTGCCAGCTGGAGCAGTAGCCAGGCTTTTCTCTCTCTTAGCTATAGGAGTTCAGTGCCTGGATTGCTGGGCTCTGTTTACCTGATTGTGAAGAAAAGCTTTTCTATGTTCCCGCCACTCTGGAACCTCATGTGGCTGCAAAGGGTGGAGACCTGCTGCTTCCTGGGATGCCCGGTGGCCATCTTTCTTATCTCTCTGTTCCTTCTCAGCAATCAAAGTCTCAGCACTATCTTTACAATCCACAGCTTTACTGGAGTTTTCCTTCTGGCCAAACTCACAGTGTTTTAAATTATCCTGCTGGGCTCTTTGCTCTTGATTTGCAACATAGATCTGGCTAAAAGGCCCCAGGAATAGCCATGCCATAGCCTCAACATTTGACTGCCTTGAAATTTCCTTTGCCAGATTAATCAGTCCATTACCCTTAATCTCAGTCTCAGGCAAAGTCTCTGGGCATGAGCAAAATGCAGACAAACTTTCTGCCAAGCCATAACACACATCATAGGGGGTCCAACAACCAATACAGTCCTCCTTCCCAGCAGAAACCTTGCAAGCCTGGTCTTTACTATCAGGCTTTCTACCAGCCTTCTGGTCTCTTGAGCTCTGACCAGAATCTCCTCTACAGAACAACCTAAGTTGCTCCAGCTCTGTGCATCCAGGCGACATATCCGAACCTTTCCAAACTGCCCACAAGCCATTTCCAAAGCCTCTCGAAACACATGGTCAGGTATAGTCACAGCAATGACCCCACTCTTCGGTACCAAATTCTGTCTTAGTTACTTTTTACTCATCACTGAGACAAAATACCTGATGCCCAAAGGTGGGAAAGGAAAGGTTTATTTCTTACAGTTTTTGGAGGTTTCGGTCCATATTCAGTTGGCTCCAAGGCAGGGTGGCATGGCGGAGCCGCAGTTCTGAGCAGCTGCAAACATCAAGCAGAAACCGGCAAGAGAGAGACACACCTTCTTCCTGCCATTACATCACATCCTGGCTCCACCTCCTAGGAGGGTGTAGCACTGATACCACCAATCCAAGCACTAGACAATGAACCAATCACAAATGCACAATGCAAATACATGAGGCCTGGGGGCCACCGACATAAACCATGACAGCATCCCATGAGTTCAAGGCCAGCCTGTGCTACAATGTGAGCATGAGGCCAGACTGAACTACATAGCAAAATGCTGTCTCAAAACAAATAAACACATTCAAGCTAAGCCTGGGCAACTCTGCAACTTATCCAGATTTTATCTCAAAACAAGAAATAAAAGGTCTGCAGACATTGTTGGTGCAAAGACCCTAAATTGGCTCAGTAGTGCCAAAAAAAAAAGAAAAAACAAAAAAGAAAGTAAAGAAAGAAATTCAAATTATCAAAGAGTGATCATCAAACACTGAATGGCTGCCAAGTGCCCTAAGAGACCATCTTTCTCCCTCCTCTAGAGAAGCAATCATGAGCTACATATTTTCTTCAATGAATGTATGCATTTCCAAGCAATATATTGTTTATGAGTTTCAAAAATCATATTATGCTGTGTGAAATTTCATTTATGCTAATGAGACACACATTTGGGTGTGCCATAATGATGGCATTTTAACATCTATGTTCCCGAATGAGGTAGCTGTATGTTTTTCCATACTATTCTTTGTGTGGTTTGAGTACTAAAGCTTATACACACTGCATGCATGTACATACTTATGCATAAGAAAGGAATTATAAGGAATGTATTATTTATGTTACAAGCAACATACATTCATAATGATACATATGCATATAAAATGAGGTAGAAAATGCTTTGCCAGTCTATACTTTCTAAAAGAAATTTTATACATGATTTTCATAAATCTAAATATTTTCTAGAATTAACCTAAAATCAGTTGGACTAGAGGTTTTCTTGGTGGAAAGATTTTTAAATACTAGTTTAATTTCTATGTTACACAGAGTTCTTTGACATTCTAATTCCTTTTTAGTCAATTTTGTTATGTCATATTTTTCTGGTAATTTTCTCTACTTTAACTTTTCTCATTTATTATCATTCACATTGCTCATCTTATTTTTAAATAACATGAAATGAGGTGCTTCCAACTAAGGAGTGAAGTGCTACATTCTATGCAGATCCTGCTAATCTTTATCTTCTTGGAATGTGCCTTGTGTGGTTTCAGTTTATAAAAAGCACTACTGCCCTTGATGGAGAGGAACGCATCTTTCCCAAGGTCAATTCACAAAGACAGTGGCCCGCAGTGAGCTCCTGCTCTTCTTAGCGTGAGTAGTAAGGAAGGTGGGGGGATACTGTGGGAAGTTCTGGCTGATACTTGTTGAGGTCAGCTGGGTGTGGTTCCCTTCAATGGTAGGGAGATGATACATTTTCTTTGTCTTGTCCCTCATTCTACCCTCCAAACTGATGCTTCTGCTTTCCTGGCCACCCCCAATGCTAGTTCTTCACATAACTCTATTTTTCTAAAGCTGTGTACTGTATTTTTTCTTCTTTCAATCCTAAAGTTCCCTTACTGGACTTCTTTCAAACACAGGCCCTCATGTCACCACCCCACGAATGTTCATCCTCCCTGTAGGAACCATGAATATATCACATAGGGTACCCTCTTAGTGACTAGATTGTCTCTTATTCACTGCCTCCAAATAACTCTTGCCAGACAACTGAAAATTCTCTTCCAATGAATAATGAGATATTTGAGGCAGGAATTTGCTCATGTTCACTTTTTAACTCCTCACAGAAAAAAAGTGTGATCGCTGTGGCACAAGCAAAGTGTGTTTCGCTCAGTGGCACAAGCGCCTTCCTGGCAAGCGTGAGGTCATAAGTTCGATCCTCAGTACCCCCCCAAAAAAGTGTGACAGATAAAGGAACTGTGTTAGATTTAAAAACCAGAAAGGGTAAACAGAGAACCAGGATACAGTAAAAAAGTTAAACAATAAAACATTAATAATTTCTCATCTTGCCTCAACTTGCATTGTTACTTAAAATGTGCTGAAGGTCTTTTAGGAAAACAGTAATGTCATGAGACCGTTCCTGACAGCACTTTGAGGCTCATTCCTGCATGCTTTCCCAAGGGCATTGCCATGACCTCCCGTGGGTGATCTTCTCTCCCCGGAGACAGAGTAAGTGATGCAGGAAACCCTTTTTACACTTGCGTTTCTTCTTTCAGTCAAGGAGTGTGACTGCATTAACGTCTATTGATTTATTTTCTTTTTCATTGAGCACGTGGTTTAGAGCAGATTCTAGTAGAGTCTAAAGTAGTAAAGCCCGCGCCATGCACCAAGGTGGAGCAAGGCCCCTCATGCTGGAACACTGTTCCCCAAGAGGCCCCACAGAACCAGCAGATGGAGACTGAAGCCTGACCTGAACCAGGAGAGTCTTGTGCAGTCAAAGGCAACAGTGAGAAGTGAGACACTTTCCCCAGAGGCCAACCCCACAGTCACTGGCTGGTGAGAGAACGAGAGCGGCGGTGCTGCACCCATTCGCAGGAGTAACAGCTGCAGGCGGGAACTCTATTTTATCTCAAAGCACTCTGGGCTCGAACTCCAGCAGCAGAACAGTTCCAGCACCAACATCCGGGAGTGGAAGGAGGGAAGATCTGCCAGTCACAGTAACAGCTGGCAGTTGGGCAGCAGACTGGGGGGAGCCCAGCCAAGAAGTAGGCACTGGAACCCAGTCTGCTGTCCAACGAAAAGCCAGCCCTTAGCTTTAGCTGCGAAGGACTAGTAGCAGTCTGTTGGCCTGCAGTGGGACACATGACAAGTGTGTACCCCGACACACATATGCCCTTGGTCTGGAAGCATAAGCAGGCAAGAGTCTTGGCTGGTTACAGAACAAGAGCACCTCTACCCCCCGCCCTGTGACCTGTGGCACAAGTAGCAAACAGCCTTGGTAGGACAAGGACATGACCACCTGCCCTGTGACCAGCAAGCAAATGGCCTCAGCTAGCTGTGAACAAGGGCACTCCCCTCGTTCTACCACCAACTCACATAAAAGGAGTCAGTGGTGAAGCCAAGATCAGCCCCACACCCAGCAGTAATCCCACTGCAGACTTGGTGGAGTCACCATTCAGTACCGATTCCAGCTTTGGTAAGGGAACTAACACCGGACTGGGGGCACCAGAGGAACTTCTCCTTAATAATTTTTTTTCTATTTTTACTTTTTACATTGCTTTTTATTTTTAGGAGGAGTGTATAGGTTTTGACATTTATTGTTTGGTTGTTTCCTCTGTCCTGCCTCTTTCCTCACCTGTCTTTCTGTATTCACTGATATTCAGCGATGAGTGAACGCTGCCTGTAGTCTTTCTGATTTGCCTCAGAATTCTTTTGCTTTCTCCTCTGGTCTTTCTCTCCTGTCCTCCTCTCTAGCTTCCCAGAGTTTTGTTGATCACCCTTAGTCCTTTAGCCCTGCTTCTACCATATTTCTCTTCAGCTATCACTCTGTTTGGTCTACCTATGGCTCTTAAATTTCCCTCTCCCACAGGATAAAATCACCCTACCAAGGAGAAACCCACTGTATACAAATTCTTGGTCTATGCTGGAGGTTATTACATAACTACAGATCTTCCTCATGTGGTTAGAGATACCAAATCAGCAGTCCCCAAAGATTATCAATTTCTAGGCAGTGCTTGATATTGTGATTGCTAGCTGTACTGCTTTAGCCAACATGTCATATTGGTTATAATCAGTTGTAACCAATGAACGAATTTAGAGTTTTCTTATTTACATTCTAACTTGTCACCTTTTATCAAAAACATTTTAAAGTGATATTATTGTTTAAAAATAGTCGGCAAGAACAAGACAAGGATGTCCACTGTCACCACTCATATTCAATATGGTTTAGAAACAGAGCAATAAATAAAAGGACTAAGCATAGGAAAGGAAGATGTTCAATTATCATTATTCTCAGATAACATGATACTCTATATAGAAGATGCTAGAAACTCCATCAAAAAACTTGTAGATTTAATAGCCAAATTCAGTAGTGTAGTGAGATACAAAGTCAACACTCAAAAACCAATAGCATTCCTATACCCAAATGACAAACTCACTGAGAGAGAAATTAGGGAAATCACATCCTTCACAATAGTATCCAAAAAAATGAAATACTTAAGAATCCATCTAGTAAACAAGTAAAAGATCTATATATTAAAAAATTACAGTACTCCAAAAAATGAGATTGAAGAGGACACCAGAAAATGTAGAGATATCCCTCGCTAATGGATAGGAAGAATCAACATAGTGAAAATGGCCATTCTCCCAAAATTGTTACATAGATTCAATCAAATTTGAATTTATTAAAACAGCATTAGCACACCTCCCAGAACTAGAGAAAACATTCCTAAAATTCATTTAAAAACAAAAGAGACCTGGAATAACAAAAGCAATTCTGGGCAACAAAGGCAAGGCAGAAGGCATCACAATCCCTGACTTGAAATTATACTACAAAGCTACTGTGATAAAATCAGCATGCTACTGGTAGAAAAACAGATCTGAGGATCAGTGGAACATATGAGAAGATGCAGACACAACTATAAACGCACTCAGACACCTTATCTTTGACAAATGACCCAAATATATTCACAGGAAGAAATATAGCCTTTTTAATAAATAGTGCTGGAAAATCTGGCTCTACCTGCCAAATACTAAAACTAGACCCATGTCTATTACCATGCACTCAACTAAAGTCAAAATGGATCAAAGATCTAAATATTAACACAGAAATACTAAATCTATTGGAATAGAAAGTAGGTAGAAATCTAGAATACCTAGGTACAGGCAGAGACCTCATGAACAAAACCCAGACTGCATGGGAAATATTTCAAAGATTCAATAACTGGGACTTCATCTTAGTTAAAAAAAAAAAAAAAAAAACCTCTGTGCATCAAAAGAAAACACCAATAGAGTGAAAAAATAACCCACATTTTAGCCAAATGTCCCTCAGACAAAGGACTTCTATCTAGAACATACAAAGAATTGAAAAATTCAGGCCCCTTAAATTCAATGACCCAATCCAAAAATGGGTATCTGAGATGAAAACGCACTTCTCAGAAGAAGAAATACAAATGGCAAATAAAAATATGGAAAAGTGTTCAACATCATTGGTCATTCAAGACATGCAAATTAAAACAATACTGAGATTCCATTTCACCTAGTAAGAATGACTATCATCAAGAAATCAACCAATAACAAATGTTGGTGGGGCTGTGGGGTAAAAGGAACCTTTCTCCACTATTGGTGAGAGTGTAGACTGGTAATACCACTGGGGAAATCATTGTGGAGATTCCTCAGAAAGCTAGAATTAGAGTTCCCATTTCACCTAGATATTCCCCTTCTAAGTATCTTCCCAGCAGAATTACAAACATCATACCACATGACATATGTGAACTTAAGTTTATAGCAGCACAATTTGTAATAGCTAAATCTTGGAAACAACCCAAATACCCATCGACCGAGGAATGGGTAAAAAAGATGTGGTCTCTTTCCTCTGAGCACCCAGAACAGGCAGAGAGGACCAGGAGAAGACCCGCCTCTGCCTGCCGGGAGCTGCCTCCGGAAGGCCCTTTCCTCTGCAAGCCCGGCACAGGCTGAAGGAGACAAACAGATCCATATCTGCCCTCTTTGTGTCACCACCAAAATGCTACCCCCTACAGGCAGCCAGTGTGGGTAGAGAGAGCCAGCAGATCCACCTTCACTTTCAGGGAGCTGCCACCAGAAGGCTCCTGCCTGCAGGCAGCCAGCAGGAGCAGGTACACACAGCCAGGTAAGCCCTGTGCATCTGTAGGCCACCATTGGAGGCCCTTGGTTCCTCAGACAGCCATCATCCACTAGCAGAATCAGACAAATATAGCCCTGTGTGTCTGCCACCATCATGGGAGTCCCAGGGTAGACACACAGGCTGAGAGAAGCCCCACCTACATTCACCCCTGATCATCAGCAAAGCCTCAGTGTAGCTGTACAGGTCTGGAGAAGCCTGCTCCACACCCTGCTACCTCCCTGTAAATCTGGAATTAGAGGAACCCAGGTGCCTGTCCTACCCCCTACACTGCTTAGGGGCAGCCAACATGGGAAGTGCCTGGGACCCCGCAACCAGCTTGCTGGGAGGAACCCAGGAGAATGTCAACATGAAGGAGCAAAAGGCAAACTCAGGCCTCTAGCCCACACACAGTAAGTCTGGAAACTACGGTCATGGAAGAAAACAGAAGTCACATACCTGACATCTCTGAGAGGATAGCAACTGAAGTAAGGAAACAACTTCATGAGATTGTAAAAGCAGTCAAATCAGAAATAATGTCTCAGGTAAAAGAATAAATCACAAACATACTAAAAGAATTGTTCAGCAGGTCTAAAGAAGACAGACAATAAAGAGGAGCATAGGAAAATGATGGAAACCTTGAATGAATGTAGAAAGGAATTACAATGCATGAAACAGATTCAAAGAGAGATGCAGGACATTAAAAATTCAATCAAAGGCTACAAAACCGCTTGAAAGAGACTGAAGATAGACTTTCAAACCTTGAAGACAGGATTGCAGCTAGTGATCATGAAAGGAAAGATCTCTTAAAAATAGCATGGAATCAGGAAATAACAAGTCAATGGCTGCAAAGTGATGCAAAGAAGCATAATTTAAGAATGATAGGTATCAATGAAGAAGCAGGGGTTAACACAAATGAAATTAAAAGGATATTCACAGAAGTAATAGAAGAAAACTTCCCAAACATGGGAAATGGATCTGGCATGCAGATAAGTGAGGACTCCAACTAGCCATAACCAAAGTAAATCTACACCCAGACATATAATAATCAAGATCCCAGAAATTCAGCACAAGAACAGAATATTAAAAACTGTTACAGAAAAGAGACAGATCATCTATAAAAGAAAACCAATCACAATCATAGCTCACAGCAGACTCGTCAATACAAACTATCAAGAGTTTGGATGAAGTGTTTCAAACCCTGAAAGAAAACAACTTCCAACCCAGCAAAACAATCTTTCAAAATTGATGGAAAAATAAGATACCTCCATGATAAAGAACAACAGAAGGAATTAATGACTACCAAACCAACCCTACAGAGAGTGTTAAAGAATATCCTAGAGAAAGATAAAGATGACCATGGTTCCAGGAACAGCAGCAGAGGAAGATCACCACACAAGACAGGCAATTGAATGAAGGGGGAAAATGGAAGGTCAACAACAAGAGAACAGCAGGGCAGAGACAAACCAATGTGTGCTGGTTGTAACCATTAATGTAGATGGCCTCAGGTCAGCAATAAAAAGAAACACAGGCAGAGTGGATCAAGAAACAAGATCCACTGATATACATTTACAAGAAACACATCTAACTGGAAAGGAAATTCATATACTGAAAATCAAAGGAGAGAAAACAATTGGTCAATATGACAGGAGACCAAAACAAAACAAAACAACAAAACAAAACAACAACAACAAAAAAACAAGAGTAACTTGCCCATCAACTGCAGAATGGATAAGAAAGATATAGTATTTTCATGCAGTAGAAATCTACCCAAATATAAAGTAGAATAATATCAAGGATCCTTTATGTAAATGGATGCAACTGGAGATCATGTTCCTGGCTAAAACAGTGAACCCTAGCATAAGAAACAGAAGGAGTTAATGGGATCCAAAAGAAAAATAATTAATGTAAGAGCAAAGGGGAAGAAACACCTAGAAGGGAAATGTGGAAACTACTGTCAATTTCTTATTGACTTATCTTGAACTCTTGCATTGTTTACACAATTTTGTTAGGCTTGGCTTTGTTCTGTCTTGCTTTTTTAGATTTTATGCTGTCAGATGGAATGGGAAGCTATTTTGAATATAAAGGGATATTTTGTGGTAATCATGGTTTCCTATTACATTGCTTTGAAGTCTTATAATGCTTTCATTCATTGGTTGGATTGGTTTTACTATTTTGTTGGATCTTACTATATATGATGATACGAACAGCTATTTTGAAGAAAACAACACATTATGGCAGCCATTGCTGATTTACTATCATCTTATTTTAAAGTACTACCATGCTTTTGTTCTTCTGTTTTGATTGGTTTGATCCTGCTGTGTTTTATTTGATTTTATTATGTGTGATGCTATAAACGAATTTTTTGAGGAAAATGAGGTATTATAGTACCCATTGTTCATTTCCTATTATTTGGTTTTGAAGTCCTGTAATGCTTTCATTCTTTTGAATGGTTTTATACTATCTTGTTATATTTGATATTATTGTGTGTAAAGGTATGCTCAACTATGTTGAAGAAAAGAGACATTATGGTAGTTACTGTTGATGTCCAGTTGTCTTGTGAAGTGCTATGCTGCTTGCATTGTTCTGTTCTGATTTGCTTTGTTCTGTTGTCTTTTGTTTTATTCTCTGTAAAATAAAAAAAAATTAAAAACAGATGTGGTCTTTTTACATAATTGAGTACTATTTAGCCATAAAGAAAGATAAAACTTGAGACCTTAATTAGTGGATGCAACTTGAGATCATACTCCAAAGCAAAAAAAATCAGTCTCATGTATAAACATCATATTGTCTCCCTGGTATGAGAAACTGAAATAGTAAATAAGGTCTAAAATGTACAATAGATATTGTGAAATGGTAAGAAATTGTTCAAAATGAAAGGAATTAGGATGAGGGAAAGGGGAAAGGAGAAAGGAAGGAAGGGAAAAGGGAAAAAGTACAAGTTAGTTATACTAGTGATGCTTAGTTCATTGAAAAGGAAGGTTTGTGCTGATATTGACTGGAGAATTTTTTACACATATATCTTATACTCTGACTACTTTAAAGACAACAATATGCAATGTATTAACCATTGTTGTTCTCTTATTATTTTATTATGAAATTTTGCTTTTTTTCATAAAATATAAAAATATTTTTGTTATTTTCTTATCATTGTTCATTAATGTTAAGTACTTCAGTTCTTTTAGTAGATAATGATTTTTCAGATATATATGGAATAATTTGATGAGGGGGAGATGATGATAAAGAGAAGACAGGAACGATAAAAGAAAGAAAAGGAGAAAAAGAAAGGAAAAATCTGAGATTCTGACATATTTATATCTGGTAAATTGGAGTGATAAGTTCAAAAGAAATCTGTTTTCCTAAGGAGCAGTGAGTGCCCTGGGACAGCACCCATCCATGGAAATGGAAGAGAAGCCAGGCACAGGCAGCTTGCCCCAGGAAGAAACTCCTGGAGTAGAATTGAAGAGCAAAGCATGATTTCTGTACCCTGCTTTGTCCCCTTGTCCAGATCTCAAAGATGATTCAGTTCCGGGAAGATCAAAGAGACTGTTGGATAAAAACTGAAGTAATTTCTTAACTAAAAACACTATGCAACATTGAGAGGGCCATGGTATAGTTTAGTGGCACAGCACCTGCCTAGCAAGCATGAGGTCCTGAGTTTGATTCCCTGTACAAAAAAAAAAAAAAAAAATGAGAGCAATAATATAAGATGGATAGTTAGAGGGGACTGTAAGTAGAGATGATACAGGACAAGACCTGGGTGGCCAGTGGTGTGTATTTATCACAAGTTTTGGGTTTTTTGTTGTTGGTGGTGGTGGTTTTTTTTTTTTTTTTTTTTTTTTTTTTTGGTACTGGAGATCCAACTCATGACCACGCACTTGCAAGGCAGGCGCTTATACCACTGAGCTAAATCTCCGGCCCTATCACAAGCTTTTGTACAATATGTACTTGAGGAAGTTAACTCTTGTAAAATTATTGCATGTACTCATTTTGTGTCCCGTTAGCTCCTGACCTTTTCCTCAACCCAGAAACAAAGGCTAATAAGACCCTGATTGGCTTAGATTTTATTTTCTATTGTTTTAATTTCAAAGAGAAAAAAGTGAAAAATAATACATAGTTTCAAAACAAGGTAATCAATAATGTTTAATGTAATGGATATTGTTATCTTCGAAGTAGTTGCTCAGATTACAAGATATAGACATGCCAAGTTGATCAAACAATATAAGCACAAATTGCTCTTTTCAATGAATAGAAATTAGCAGCATAATTACCTTAGCTATCTTGTATATATATTTCTTTTTTTAATTTTTTATTTTAAAGAAAATAAAACCAAGCAAAATAAAACAGAATAAAACCTATCAAAACAAAACAGTATAAGAGATACAGGGTTTCAAAATAATGTAATAGGAAATCAACAATGGCTACCATTGCTATCTTGTTGTCTTCAAAATAGCTGCCCATACTATCAGATATAGGAAAATCAAACAAAACAAAACAAAATAGAACCAATAAAAACAAAACAATGAATGCGATACAGGACTTCAAAACAAAATAATAGTAAATCCAAATAGCAATAGCTACCATTATATATCTTGTTATCTTTGAAATAGCTGCCCATGACATCAGATATAGTAAAATCAAACAAGACAAAACAGAATAAAACCAAACCAAAAAAAAAAAGAAAAGAAAAGAAAGAAAAGAAATGATACACGACTTTGAAACAAAATAATAGAGAACTTACAATGGCTGCCACCTTCAGAAGGCGATCCCCCATAGATGCTATATTTCCTATAGTTACCCTGTAAATAGATTATCAAATTACCAGCTTTAGCCCTGCAAAGTCATTGAAACACTAAACGCTACAAGCATTAAGTTGTATTTTACTTCAAAAGCTATCATTTCTGCCTGTATTTCTCCAGATCTGCTTGGTCACTCATGGGGTAGGGGTGGGAGGAACCTTGGCTCTTCATGTCTTCCAGCCCACCCACGTACCGAAAGTGGCTGGCACTGGTTCTCCTCCCTGTGGCCTGCAAATGCCACCAATGTGATTGACTTAGATGGTACAAACCAGAGAAATAGTTATTTTAGAAACCAGCTTATCTCTAATAAGTAGGAGTCGGATGGTTCCCTGGCCATTGGGCAATTCAGTCAAATTCCCCCTGCCTTGTAGCATGCTGTTGCAAGGTAGGTGATTCTCCTGCATTCATCCAAGTAAACAAAACCTTTGCTTCACACTACTTTCACTTCTGACTTCCTCATTCTGCTCTGGACCTAACTTTCTCATTCTCTGCTAGGAGTGTTTGGCTCTGAGCCAGTATCACTCCATTCCCTATTCTTCACTGGAGTAGAAGTGAGGCCTGAAGACACTAGGGAGAGACAGAAAGTAGTCAAAGACCCCCAATCTCTCAAGGACCACCCACCTCACGCAAAAACAACAAAGCTTTTGGCATCTTTCAGATGATTTAATGAAGTAAGATGCACCTTGTACCTTCCCACAGATGACTGGTTGTGCAGGCATCATGAAGAGACCTGAGAGGCACCATCAGGAGATGGTACTGCATCAGCAAAGAGAGAGCACTGCCCCGAAACTGGAGGGAAACCAGTGAATTCTGGGGACAAATATTACCATCGTCAGATCCTTTAGAAACTGTACTCTAGGAATTAATTGCAGTGGCCAGGGAAAAAGGAAGGCCAGCCACAGTGGTTTGGTGCCCAAAATGACTGGACTCATCCCTCAATAAATATGACTTGCTGTGTTATGGTTTCCAAAAATACATGAGAAGTGCTCAGTGTGAAGTCCTGGGTGCACAAATGGAAAGTCCCATGTGAATCACTGGGATCCCTTCTCTATCCCCAAGAAGAATTCCCATTGCCTATCTACCATCACCTATCTAACAGGAAGATTGCTAGAGATCAAATCCTGGAACTTTCTACCACTCAATAGGCTGAAACATTAGAAATATTGGGGGATCAAATAGAAGTAATTGTGTGGTTGTTAATAATAATGTCAACATGAGTAACAACACCTAGCAGGTCAGTGAACTCTGAGCGAGACTGTGGAAGACTGACAGAGAGGTCCTACACTAAGCAAGAAAGACTCATGCCAGATGTGGGTGGCACCAACCAATGGCTCGTGGCCTGGATAGAATAAAAAAGGGAAAGAAGAAGGAAGCCTTCCCGTTTTCTCCTTCAGATGAGGAGCTCCTATCTTCACCATTGGCGCTGTACATTCCTTTACAGTTCCTTCAGGCTTCCAGAGCAGAACCTGCAGCTTCCTGACATGGACGCAGGCAATGGCTGAGTGTAGCCAGGGGATCAGAACAGGGCCCTGCCAGCTCCTTGGCTTGGTTGGGGACCCTACGCCCACAGAATGATCTGAAGCTCTCCCTCCTTCACCTTCCTCCTACTTTTCCTTTTCTCCCAGGTGTGAGCACTGCACCCACCCTGAAGGCCCCTGAAGCCCACCGTGCTGTGCTCCTTTCTTCTTCATCTTCCCTGGTTTATTCCTGGTGCATCTAGCTCTGTGGGACTGGCTTCTTAGATGACTCCAACTGACAAACTGACACCAGCACTTTAGTTACTATCCAGTACCAAGTGTTTTTAAATTTTTATTAAGATCTCTCCTTGACTTATGTGCTATTTATAACCACTTACCTAAATGTTGGAGAGATCTAACTTTTACATCAGTTTCACTGCCTTCTGTCCGCACAATGTGTGGTCGGAAGTCTGTATATTTTTTTATGGTGCCTCACAAAGAATAGATATTCTATAATTGTTGAGTGTGGACCTCTCTAAGGTTTACTAAGAAAGCTTGCTGATTATTGTGTTCAGATTAACAGAACCACATTGAAACAAGAAGAGTTCAAATCTCCCACTATAATGGTGGGTTTGAACTTTTCCTTCGCTGGGAATAATTAACAATTCTAAACCTGTATCTACCTGATGAAACTGCCTTAAATAGACAAAGCAAAATAAGAAGCATACAGTGGTGCCTCAGTTCATGAACTTAATTGGCTCCACAATGCTGGAAAAGATGGCCACATTCCTGTTTGCCCAGCAAGATGGCCACAGCCTGTTTCATCGACCAAAGCAGAGTTCAGTAATGGAAGCAAAATTTTGACAAATCTCCTGTTTGCAAACAAAAGTGTTTGTGAACCGAGGAAGCACTATAGGTCTCCCATTGTGCATTATCTAGTTAAGACAACTTCATCAGGTGGGTCACATTTAGAGTTGTTCATTACTCCAAGTAAGTTAAAAGGTTTCCATTGTCCCAAAGTCACTTCCATGCTTGGAAGAGCTGAAAGTCTGAGATTATTATTTCTATGTCAGCTTTTTCAAGGCTGGAACTTGTCTGGTATATCGTTTTCCTATCCTTTACATTACAATATTTATTTGTGTTTATATTTTAAGTGAAACTTTGTGCCTCACAAAGAATATTGCTGGATATTGACCTTTTCTGCAATCTGGAAGTATTAATATTTTAATTGGTGAGTTTAATAGTTTAGTTCACTTACATTTACCATATTAGTACATTTGTATTTTTCTACTTTCTTATTTTGTCCTTTTTGTCACATACTCTTATGCTTCCTTTTTCTCATTCTTCTTTCTTTTGCTTTCATTTCATTGATTTTTAAAATCTATGAAAATTAATAATAATACATTCTTCATCATTACATTTGGAAATTTACCTTACATTTTCAACTCTAAAAAAATAGCCTTTATTATCTCTTCTGCCAAACAATATAATGACCTCACAATATTTTAATACTTTTAGTTGCTTTTACCCCAATTTATTTTCCATTATGTCTATAATTTTAGTTTTTTCTTGAATCTATTTAATCTCAATCTTGAATATTAGACATTATCATTATTATTTATACTATAATCATGTGTCAATCAAGCAGCTTTATGGTTTATGTCATACAGACACTGCCAATATTTTGGCTTTCCATTATTTCTTGCACTTCAAATTCACAAGGCTCATTTTCAATTTTTTAAATTATATATATAATTTGGAAGCTTTTTAAATGAGAAGAACTTGTTATAAATGCTGTTATTACTGGAAACTATCTATTTATAATTCACATTCTTTAAGTTTTTTAGACTTAAATTAAGGGAGGAATTCTTAGAGATTTCTTTTATTTTCCTGTGAGCTCATCACTGCATTTAAAGCATGTTCATTTAGACTCTAAATTGATCTGTAGTGAAAGTCTTTCAGATCTATAATTCTAGAAAAGGCAGTCTATTTCCATTCTCTACCTGTAAGCAGAACTAAACTTCTCAGACTTTGACGGATACACTTTCACTCACTGTGTGGACTCTAAGGTCACCAGTTGTCCTGAGGAAGGGTAGAGAGTGATGTCTTCATGCATCTGTCATTTAACACAGAAGCATACAGACAGCATGTGTCAACCATGCCATTCTATGGATCGTATCACACAGCATCGATACAATAACCCTCATGAAAGAAACCAGAGTCTCGGAAAGCTTCCCTTACAGCAGTCACAGATTGAAAGTGTATAGGCACAGAGAACAATCAGAAACAGCAGAGCTGACACTTCTATTCCTGGCATGATGGTGCTTTTTTTGGCCACAGTGCATGATAAAAATAATGATAGTTTAATCAGATCTGACAAGAAATCAACCAACACCCTTAAAATCATCAAGACGATTCACTATAAAAAGTAACAATTATTATAAAACATCAAACTGCTGAACTAACTAATGTTGCTTTAAATAATAAGCTAATGATAGATGAAAGTATCACAATTAGCAAAATGAGATTTATTCTGTCTTATTTCAGCCTTTTAAATTTATATTTGATTTCTTTTACAATGTCATAGTATTTTTATATTGTATAAAAACATACAAAGTGTAAATACTCAAAATAGATTTCATAATAAAGGCATGTAAATTTTTATAATCGGGTTGTCTGTTTTCTACCCAATCAGTGACCCAAGGTCTTCATATTTAGGATTTTTCTTTCCTTCCTCCACAGAGTTTAATTTTGAGTATTGTACACAGTTGAAAATGAACAACTATTTGTAGAACTAGTATCATGTTCTTACATGTTTTGAAAGCTCCTCTTTCCTACTGAGTCTATTTTTCAGGACATGGTAAGGATTTTGAGAAGCATTCCCTCTTGGATCATTTAATATATTCCCCGAATGTTGGTAAAATTGGCTTTTATTATTCCTAACTTGTCTCAGACGGATGCGGATGCGTGGTCAAGTGCTACTTTGCATATGATTAGTAAAGGTGAATTCGTTATTTCGCAAGACAATTTGAACTTTTGCATAATAATTCTCATGGTCAAAATTTCTCCTTGTTTTTCACTTAAGTTTCCCTGAAACAGTTTAAGCTCATTGCTTCCTGTTCTGCCTTCATCGACTAACAAAAATTTGGCCCTGGCTACCTGGCAACATCATTTAACCAGAAAGCATACCGCTGGGTTCCACAAATACATCCCTTAATTTTCTACTGTAAATTTTTACTTTAGTGTAATAGTAGCTGGCTGTGCATCTCAGTACCTTTGTCTGAGCGATACAAGTAACAATCTTTGTTTTTACTCACTTGGTACTACAAAAGGCAAAGTGTGCATGCATGTGGAAAAGTGTGAAACTGGGATTTTACCCACATTTATGCTCCATCTAACAGGTTTGCGTATGTTTGCCTGAGCATCATAGAGGGTCTAACACATCCACACTGCTCTAAGATTTGTTTTTAAAAGTGTTTTGGTTTTGTTTTCCTGGTGGAAGTAGCCCAGTTAAGCACACTGAGGCACCTGAAAAGCCAGATTTTCAAGACCTTGAGGAGGTCAAAAATGAATCAACAAATTAGTCATGCATGGATGATGAAGATGATCCGTTACGGTAAAACACGTTTTCATAATAGAAGACTGGAGTGAGTGGGTGATGACGATGATGATGACAATGATGACTTTGATGTTGGCAATGGAAGTCAAAATTCCTGATAGTGAAATGGATACTGGACTGATACAGCCACTGGGAATGCACAGCTCCTTGATTCAGATGACGAAGGAAATAGCAATGTGAGTATATATTTGACTATTTGAAATGTTGTAAAATGGCCACACACCCAAATGGAATTATCAGTGTCAGAACTAGATCCAAAGCTATAGTGAGGGTCTAGACAGAGGTGAAACAAATTGGACAAACCCCAGACCTGCCATTCAACATTGGAAATTGTAACAATCAAAATGCTACAAGATGCTATTAAGTACACAAAGACTGAAATAAAAGTAAAATGTTCTGTATGTACTAATGGCCATATTCAAAAATGTATTTATCCCCAGGCATGGTGGCACACACTTATAATCCAGGCATTCAGAAGTCTGAGGCAGAAAAATCCTTACAAGTTCAAGGCCAGCCTAAACTGCATAGTGAAACTGTCTCAAAAAGACAAAAAAAAATGTATTTATCATGACATCTCACTAGCTGAACTGAAACTATTCATAGTCTGCTGTACTTAGCATGGCGATCATAGGAATATACTTTCTCATGGTGATCGTAGGAATACAAAAGACTTATGGAAAAGTGATAGGTCTAACTATGGCATAAAAATTTATGTCCATGTAGATATGAAGACTTATTATGATTTCAATTTAGAAATTTATCCTAGAACTCAGCCATAAGGTTCTTTGTATAGTATAGTCCATTTGTATAGTAATAAACTTAATGATACTGTGAACAGACTTGTTGCTCTCATCTCCCAAACTAATCAGGATATAAATGCGACACTTGGTTTACCAATTTCCAATCAATGTTACATTTGCTGATAAAGCACACATTGACCAGCACAGGAACTAAACACAGGAACAAATGGAATGTTGCAATTTCAAAACATAGAATTGTAAGGTACAGTCTTTGAATTTCTGAAAGATTTACCTCCTTTATAGGACTGGCCTCCTATATGGCAAAGAAAAACAAACAGTTACTGCTGATGACAACATTTCACTATGATGGAAACCTTGACACTATGATGGAAACCTATAGGGAAACCTTGACAAAATGAAAGCCTGAGATAAAAACTTTCTACAACAAGACCAAAGATGAATTAGATGCTGTTGGTTAGTTATGCAATTATGATGTCATAATTATGATGTCACTTGAAACCTAAAGCACCAGCCATTGGTTGTGCTTCACTCAATACTAATCATGCAGCATAAATAGTTTGATTGTTTACAAAGTAAATAAGAAGTGCAAAATACCATGGAGAAATCATTTTAAAGGGCTGAGACTAGACCTCCTAAGAGATCATTCACAGCCAAGGAAAAATAAAATATTCCTTCTCAGGGAACTACACAAAAATAATTATGGAACATGCTAATGAACTGACAGTTAACAGGTAGGCACAGCATCACAAAGACCTACTATGACAATGGGAAAACAAAAAGATGTCAACTGTGTCCCACAAGAAAGTACAGGAAAACAAAACATATATACTATCAGTATAAGCTCCATATTTGTGTATGGAACATGAAATTTTCATGTACAAAAATTGCCTTGGGTGTGATGAGTGAAGCAAAGATTATTTTTGTTGTAGAGTTCTATTGGTATTTTCATCGTAGTTCACATTGATTTTTATTTCTGATATTATCTTTTAGGTTTTATAGGCAAGTAAACAACTGACATAAAAATGTCGATGTCTATTATAAATACTTATTACACATTTCATATTTTATATTATTGATATCTTATTTCCCTGCTAAACGCACATTGAACAATATAGTAGAAAGCTCCTGACAAAACAGTAGAGGTGACAAGAATGTCCTGCTTCATAAGAAAGGAAAGTTAGGCATGTGTGCTGCCAGTGTAAGTGAGATGTGTGAATGGAACATGCAGTTGTTGTGTATCTGTCTTGGTTATACAATTAAAGCAAAGATTATTTCTGTGGTAGACTTTTGTTTGTGTTTACATTGTAGCTCATGTATGTTTTCATTTCTGATGTTCTCTCTTAGATTTTATAAGCAAGTACACAACTGATGTGAAAATGTTGATGCTTATCCTAAATATACAATGCATATTAAGAATTTAATACTTTATTTTATTGATATTTTATGTTCCTGTTAACCATACATTGCATAATACAATAAAGACTTCCTGACAAAACAGAAAGACCAATGAGATGTGAGATATGTCCTATTAAAAGGCCAGGAAAACAACACCTGGGTTGTCAGTATAAGCAATACCTGTGTATGGAACATGCTATTGTCATGTGTGCAGACTGCCTGAGGTGTGATAATGGAAGTAAAGGTTTTTTTGTAGAGTGCTATTGGTATTTTCAGTGTAGTTTATATAGGAATTTATTTTTCTGTTGTTCTTTGTTACATTTTATACAACAAAAGCCTATCAATGTTGAAAATTGTGATGCTTTATTACAAACACCAAATAAATAGTAAAAATGCAATACTTTATATCAGTGATATATTCCCTGTTAAAGACTTATTGTTTAATAAAACTCATAAAATTAAAATTAAAAATTCATGAATAAAAGTATTCTAAAGAATAAATGTGGGTTGACACACCCATAAGACTTTATGACCAAAAAATGCATTGTGCTCAGTATGTTTTCAGAATCTATCCCACCCCCTCGGCCATCTTTTCTCCATGTTGGTTCTCATTCTTTGGTGTGCCGGGAATTGAATCCAGGGCCATGTGCATGCTAGGCAAGTCCTCTACCAATGAGCCGCAATTTTAGCCCTCCTTTCTCCACACTGGGTAATTCCCAGCCCTGCCAACCTTTCTTCACACTCTGCTTTCCTTCAACCCCTGAAATTGTGTGATTTTCCTCTGCATTTACGTTAATCTGTCCATAAAGAAAAAAATCATACTCAAAATTCAGTAATCCCTGTAAATGAGAAAAATGTGTAATTTCTCTAATTTGTTAGAATGTAAGCACAAAATTTCATTTGGGAAATAGGGCTGCTTAAAGTTAATTCTTATTTTCAGCTTCATATAGGACTGTGTGACATTATCTTTTCTTTTTCTTGCCTCTATTAAAGAAAATGACTTCACAGCATAAAATGTTACACAAAACTGTGTATGTGCATCCATATGTGCAAACGTACCAGGGAAACATGCATTTTCCTAGAGTAAATCATTCACTGATTTCCTGTTAGACCCCAGCATCCACTAAAATGGGAAACCTTGGCTGGGTTGTAGTCCTGGGAAAAATTAAGGAGAGTGGAAAATTAAGGCCTCTGTTTACCTTTTTGCTACCTAATTTTTAATTTCTAAAAATAAGATGATTCATCAAATAGTCTATTTTAACTAATATCTAGGAGTGAAATCTGAGAATTTTTAAAACTTTCAGTCAGTCTTGCTTCATAAAGAACGACTTCAGTCTGTGTGTTATTTTCAGCGCATTTCTGTCCTGCAGAGGATCCTGTCCATCCTCACCAGCTTCTGACTTACAGCGGCCTCTTTGCATTCCTTGTGATGCAGTCAGGTACTTGGCCAGCTGCTTTTGGTCACTTCCAGGCATGTAATATGCAGCCCCATGTGTATAAGAGCTCCCTTACAAGTCAGAGTTTCTCCACTAGAACGACTCCTAAGAAAGCAGTCAAAGGAGAAAACAACTGTACTTAGCAGCCATGCTCATACAACTTACTCTCCACATACAGAGCACAAGGCTCTCCATCCATCAGAATGTGCCTTATGCATCACCCTTTGACAGCAGAAGTCCCAGCAGCAAGAGCCTAGTGAGAAATCATGGCAATAGGAAGAAGGCAACTGTGTACAGACAGAATGAAGCCCGCAGGTATTAGGACAAGTTCAGCTCATACACATTAGCAGCAGAAAACAAAACCTTCCACAAGCCCTGCTTCTCATCATGCCCTCTGCATCCCAGCTCTCCATGTGTTCTGCCAAAGGTACAAACTTAACTGGATACTGCCTCAACTTCCACCCTCCTGTGTATCTCTGGCTCCCAGCCCCAGGGTGGCCTTACTGGTGAGGCCACAGAACACTGATTGGTGACCTACGCAGCTCATACAACCTGGAAGGTGTGGGCAGTTAGTATGTTATGGGGCAGAGCTTACCAATGGCTTGTAGGAGGCAGTGGACACAGTGTTTCTGCTGTCTTCTTTCCCTCCTAGGAATGATCCAGAGATGTAGTTACAGACCTTCCCACAAACCACCATTTTGGCTCTACCTCCTCTGAATTGCAACTTTCCTCATTCCTATTCCCTTGAATTGTCCACCATATAAAATATCAGCACACTACCCTTTATTTTGACTCTGCTTTCTGAGAAAATCAGGCTGAGACTATTAGCTCTTCTGAGAAATATGCATGATAGAAGAGATCAAGTGTTCATTATCGTTTTCTCCGCGTAACAGTCATTCAATACGGGCCACTCTAACAGAGACAGGGAATCTCCTACCATGACAGTAGAAGTACCATATTAAATATGGTGAAAATATTCAATGACAAATCAGCAAATATTACAGAACTCCTAGACTGTCTTAGAAACTCTACTGTATTTGCAATTTCTATTTACAAACTGAAGATACAGGAATTTGTGTATTAAAACACAAAATGTTAGCTAACTAATCTTACACTTCTCTGCCAACTTCTGTAACAGCAATCCTTTTACATGGAATGAGCTTTGCTCCTCTGATACAGTAGAACTAAGGCAATTCAAATGTAATTTAGTGTAAACTCTGACATCTGAACTCTCTAATCTCCTTAGAGAGACTTCCTTGGGAAGGGGACAATATGACAATGCAACAAGGAGAAATTCAAATGAAAGCAAATCCATAAAAGATGTTATGGTTTAAATCCATGTCCCCTCCAAAACTCATATGAAAACTTAATCAGATATATGTGGAATACTTTACTTTGTAATAAGGGTTATGGAAAATAGAGTAGCACTCATTACATATTAAAGGGTAACCCTTTGTCAAGCTGTTGTCTTCAATTTTACATTTACATATTAGTAGAGTAAGTACTGTTTAAGAGTGAGCCAAGCCAGATCTGGTGGCACATGCCTGTAATCTTAGTAGTTGGGAAGCTAAGCCAGAAGGATCACTGCAAGTTTGAGGCCAGCCTGGTTACATAGTGAGTTCAAGGCCAGCCTGAACTGCACAGTGAAGTCGTGTCTCAAAAAGACAAAAACATGAAATAAAATAAAAGGCCAAAACATAACCAAGAATGAGTGCCAAAGATGGAAAGCGTGACCTTGAGACCTAGATGAGTCATTGTATTAACATATATTTTTGCCAGACATGGTAGCAAATGCCTGTGATCTCAGCATTCAGAAGGCTGAAGCAGGAGGAGCCCTATGAGTTCAAGACTATCTGGGGTACATGGTGAATTCAAGGTCAACCTAAAAAGTATACATCAAGATCCTGCCTCAAAAATCAAAACAAACAAATAATAACAAAAGAAATGTTTCTTTCCTACTGGTAAGGAAAGGTAACTGTAAAGATGATTTCTACCTCATTTATCCATCTGTGGTATTACCATGGCTAGATATTACTGGACAATATCTTTTTTTTTTAATTGGTACCAGCGATGAAACTCACAACCACGCGCTTACAAGGCAGGCGCTTATGCCGCTGAGCTAAATCCCCAGCCCCTACTGGACAGTATCTTGATTCAAATCCTTGATTTACTTATAAATTATTTGCACTGCTTCATTTGTATCATACACAATCTCTTCACAATCTCCTCCATCAAGCCTATTTTTAAACTTAGTGCATGTTCTTAGCTACAGGACTAGTGTTGCTTATCTTGGTAAGAAGTTGTTTGCATGGAAAGATTAACAACACTGATTAGCTTTCTAATACTGTGCATTTTTGAAATTTTTATATGATTATATTAAATCCTTTAATATATGTTAAGACCCATATCTAGCTATCCCTCCAAAGCCTCATGTACTCATAGATGGGGCTTTTCAGAGGTGGCTAGATCCATGGTATGAATGTGGATTATGGATATGATAACTAAATTAGTGCAGCATAGTTCTGGGTATGGATAATGGAAGCCCCATCCTGAGTGTAGGTGGCATCAACCAGTAGGATTGCAACCTGAATGAGATATAAAAGGAAAGATGGAAGGCAGGCTTGCTGCTTCCTGCCTGCCCTGCCAAGGACTGTTTCTGCTCTGCCATGCCCCTCTGCCACACTGCCCTCCTCTTGAGACACCTGACTATGGACTGAAACTTCTACAAATCATAAGCCAAAATAAAATAAATCTCTCCTCCTTTTACTTGTGGTGTCAAGTATTTTGTCCTAGCAATGAGGAAGTAACTAAGACAGTAAATATTGAAATAAAACTGTATTGACCAATTTTTCTTACATGTAATCACCATGGTGATGGTACTAAAAGGTGGGATTTCCTGGAGAGATTGGGTTACAAGAGCACCACCCTTCTGAGTGGGATTAATGGCCTATCCAGGAGGCTCCATCCCACATATGCTTCTTTGTCCTTGCATCCATCATGTGAGCCATCCTAAAGCAGAGCAGCCCTCACCAGACACAGAATCTGCTAGTACCTTGACTGTGGACTTCCTAGCCTCAAGAACCAAAAAGAAAATAATCGTGTTCTTTATAAATTTTCTAGTGCTGGTATTTTGTTAGAACAGCACAAATGGACTAAAGCCATAGGAGATCCAAGCAAAATCAAAGTTCATCAGAACTTTAGTTGATTTTCTGTTGTTTTGAAGTCCTGTGTCACTTTTACTGGTTTGTTTTGATTGGTTTTATTCTGTTTTATTTTGCTTGGTTTTATTCTGTTTAACATAACATTTAAAAAAAAAAAAGAAAGAGGTAGGTGTTAAGAAAAGGTGATTACTGATCTAAGTGCCTTAAATAGTTAGTAGGTAAGTATAGGAAAAAGACATTTCCTTCATTTGTCAACCGTTTGCTTATTTCAGGCTGGAGTGCACATGTAACCTGTAAGAGGTAAGAATGGCCATCACCATGTGAATGTGGCTCTTTCAGGAGTGAGCAAGGCTGTTTCCAGGGCCACCAGATTCCACAGGGGTGACTCTCAAAGGGTTTGCAAGAGCACTGAGGAAAGGCTGAGCTAAGAGTATTAAAGAAGAATGGGCAAGGCCAGAGGTTCAAGCCCTAGCATCACACACACACACACACACACACACACACCAAGAAGATAGATGAGGTCTATTTTGGAACTTAAGAACAGAGGGGAAGAAAAGGTGGACAGAAAGTGGAGCACATGAAAAACAGAAGCAAAGTAGAGAGAAAAATTGAGTTAGTTCACTTGGCAGGGGGAGAGAAGCCACACACATGAGATAAAAACTGTTATTAGAAATTCAGAGCTCAGAGAAATGACCAACAATTGTTCTTTCAAAATACTTTGTGTGACCCTAGGAGACCTCCTTCCATGCAAGATTCCCTTCAGACATTGGGAAACTACTTTCATGAAAAATGTGAATTGCTATCAAATTAGAAAAGAGACACTGCTTTTTTGGCTGGTTTGGCACCTAGATGGCATGGCTGGACATCCTGAAATAGAAGCAACAAGGATAAGAGAAACACAGCTGAGAGGGAAAGTGATTCCCAGGAAAGAGAAACTCCTCAGTGGTGCACAGGAGAGCTGTCCACTCAGACCAGCATCCATGACAGATGTGGACTGTGCCACATGGAACTATGTTCCCCATACACAGACTCCAATGCCAGGGTCCACCACCATGTTGGCAAAGTTCTCCACCTGCTCCAGGTTCCAAAGGGGATGACTGTGGGTGCACAAACTCATTCAGCTGATTGCATTTGAGCATCTAAGATAACAAACACTGACAAGCTTGACCCACTCACAGATTCTTAAAACATAAGTATGTACCTTGAAATATTTATGTATATGCATAGAGGCATATTCATGATATTCTGGAGGAATTAGTCATATCTGTTGCATTCATGAAACATACTTTGGCATAATAGAAAAGTATCCTTGTCTACTGCTGTACCACCCTAGACACACCTGATCCTCTCAGAAAAGCACACTTCTGTCTGACCAGAATAACAGAAGAATAACAAACAGAAGAGACAGCTCTGGCCATTTCTCTTGACATACTTGACTTTCTTATTGTAGATTTACAAGAGTTTTATTTTTTAAAAAACCTTTACTTAGGTATATTCTAAATAAAATGGGCCTATTTTAACTGTACATGTTGATGTACACATACAGAAGTAATCACCAAAACAAGAACTATAAAATACTATTATCACCTCCACATTTCTTCAGAACTCCGTGCAGCCTCAACCCTGCCTCCTCCAACACCTGGGCCTCAACACTTTATGACTGTCTTTCTGTCTTTCAAAATGAAAGCATCAAATGTGTACTAATGGGGGAGTTCCCGTGACTCAGTGTGTTCTTGCCTCATCTGTGTTACTAAATTAACAGTAGTTCACATCTTTCTTCGAGCTAAGTGATACTGTAAGTTGCATAAACAGAAGTGAGTTCTCCACAAAAGTATGAAATAATTTCCATTGTATTAAACAGAATTCACTCAGTCATCTGACTGTACTTATTTGGGTTTTATCTGAGGAATGAGTAAGTCCACTGAATATTTATATACAGTTTTTTGGGTTGACTTGTGATTCCATTTCCCTTACACAAATTTCCACTGTCTGCAAAAGTACTACACCATTTTATTACCCCACAATAATGTGCAACAGTTTCAGCTGGGTCACATCCTTGCAAGACTCGATAGGGTCAAGTTAATGTTAGTTTTTCAAATGGAAAAATTGTATTTTCATCCTATGAGAGACACTACCTTTTCATGGGCTTTCTAGACATCTGTACATATTTTTGTAAAAAGCTATATGTTTAAATTTTAAATCAAAAATTTTTTCTCACAATAAAAGATACATTGCCATGAATCCCCTTCAAAATCCTTCCCCTCACTTTGAACACCCTTGTTCCATCTTCCTTGCTCCTTTCTAAAGCAGTTCTGGAAGGTTTCTTTCACGAGTTTCTTTCATTGCAATTTTATGACTGCCTCTCTGTCCTGAATAAAACTTTCACTCTCATGGTCATTTCAACTTTAGGGAAGAGCCAGAAGTCACACAGTGGGTGAATGATGCAGATAAGACATGCCGTAATGTTTCTGTGACCCTGCCTCTCCTTTGATGGCACTCAGCAACAGAATTCACCATATTTCTGATCCCACCACCTAAAGACACTCACAAAAGAGGATCTGCAGGATTGCTACAGAAGTATCAAGAACAATGGGGTAAGTATGTTTGAAGCAGGTGGGGAATATTTTTAGGAAAACTAATGGCAAGTGTGTGTTTTACTGCAATAAAACTTTTCAAAGCTCTAGACACTCACCATGCTTTTGACGGTGCTGTGCACCTGTCGTGATGAAAGCACTTGGTACCAATATTTGTTAGAAACATTTTCTCCCCATGGGTCACTTTCTTTTCAGAAGTTCTGAATTTTCATGAAGTCCCATTATTTAATTTTCCCCTATAATTCTTTTTATTTCATCCCTAAAAATTCTTTGTATTTCCTAAGATCATAAAGAATTTTTCATGTAAGTTCTCTTAAAAAGTTTATAATTTTAGCTTTTTATATTCAGATATGAGCTCCATGTCGAGTTGACTTTGATGTGATTTGTGGTAACAGCTAAGGTTAGGTTTTTGCCCTATATAGCTGACCACTTGTATCTGCATCCTTCACCTGGGAGACCCCCTTCTTCAGGTAACTAACCTGGCTACCTTGGCTGGAAATCAGCTGGCCTGTATATGGGGCAATCTCTGAATACTGTCCACTGATTCATAAGTCTACCATTAAGATCATACTACACTGTTGCAATTACTGTAAGTTTTCATGAAAATTTAAATCAAGTACTACAATTTTTTTGGAGTGTTAATTTCTTTATTTTTTTAAGTTTTTGACATGTATATATTTCTTAATTTTTAAAATTTGTCAGTTTACATATTCTTACCAAAAATACATATTCTTACAAAAAATTTTTAATTGCTTTGGCTATTCATTCTAGGCTATCTACATCTCCATGTAATTTTTTTTGGCAGTGGAAATCAAAGTCAAGGCCTTGTGCTTGCCTGGCAGGTGCTTATGCCACTGAGCTACATCCCTGGCCATGTTAATGTAAATTTTAAGAATTAGTTTGTCAATCTGTATATATATATTTATAATGTGAACCAAGGTACCACTGTATTATTATATGGAAATACATTTAACCAGTAGACAAATTTAAAGAAAATTAACATCTTCACAATATTATGATTCCCAATCCATGATTATAGTAAGTACATTTATTAAGGTCATTTATCTCCACTCATCATTGTTTTCTAATAATGTAGGAATATCACATACTGTATTCACAATTAAACCCAAGTAGTTTTTTTCTGAAGATATTTAAATTTTATTTTTTATTTCAATTTCCTTTTATTACTTATTAGTATATATTAACCTGGCTGATTTTGTAAACTGACTTTATATCCAGCAACCTTGATAAACTCAGTGTTAGTAGTTGTAAAAAAATTAACATTTTTATATATCTATAATCACTTCTTCTGAAAATGAAGACACTTATGTCCACTTTTAAATATGCAGATACTTAATTTTTTTCTGCCTTTTTGCAAATGCGTATGTCTGTAGATTAATGTGATTAGAGGTGATAGACATGGCCATCACTTCTCTAGAAATCTGGATACAATGTTTACTCTTTTGCCATTGAGTATGATGCTCACTGCCTCCCCTTCTATTGCTTGTTGACAATCTTTAATCATAAATGAATGTTGAATTTATCCTATTACTTTTCTGTGTCTTTTGAGACCATTAAATAGTTTTCTTTTTTTCTTTCTTTCTTTCTTTCTTTCTTTCTTTCTTTCTTTCTGTCTTTCTTTCTTTTTTTGATTAGTATGGTAAGTTACCCTGATATGCCTTTCATATATCACATATTTCACAAACAAGCCAACCTTGTTTGACTGAATGAACACTATTTGGTTAAAACTATAATTTTAAATAATTGTATATCTTATTTATTTTTGCTTTTAAAATAATATTTTCTCACACAAGAATAACTCACATGTAGATTTCTCTCCCAGTGACACCTATTATGACTTAACCCCTCCCATAAAAGACGCTGCACTGCATTCTTAACCCCACTTACCTGTGAATATGTGACTGATTTGAAAACAAAGGCTTTGTGGATATGATCAAGTTAAAATGAAGGCATTTGGGAAAGCTAAATCTGGTTTCAGTGTTATCTGTAATGGCTGATACATTATATCAGTTTGAGAAGTTTAGAAGTTTAAGCAACTCAGAAGGGGGCCAAGGTCCTCATTTTGTAAACATCCTCATCCTGTGAATAGGAAGGCAGGGAGATGGTCTGAGCCTTACACCTGCCCTAGGGGGTGGTAGCCCTAGGGAGGGAAAGGAGGCTTGTTTTCTCGGTTTTGCTCTTTCTGCTTTTGCTGTCTTCTGCTGCCTTGAACTGTTGCCCCATGTTACCCACCAGAAGCCAAGGAGTATAATAAAGAAATGCTTCCCTACCACGACCCCACCAATACTGACTTTAGACATCCTGCAGAACTGTGAGAGATTAAATTCTGTTGTTTTAACGCCTAGTGTGTGACACTCTTTAATGGCATCCCTACTAAACTAAAACTATGCCTTTGCATGGTTTTGGAACTAGGTAATGCATGCCTTATAAAATAATGAGGAAACATTGTGAAATCTCCATGCGTGTCTTCCAGATGTCAGTATTGCTAGGAATTCCATCTGGTCAGGAGGTCTTGCTATGGGAACATAATTATAAAGTAAATTTCTTTAAGTATTATTTGGGATTTCAATTTTGAATTGGTCCACTTGAAATTTCAATTTTTCCATCAGTTTTGATAATTTGTCTCTCTCATGGAATTTGTCAATTTCATCTGACTTTTCAAATTTATCATTATAAGACTACTCACAATATTCACTATTTTCTATTTTAATATATAACAAGTATTTCAGATGCCTGTTAACCTTAAAGGGGCTTTCAAGTGCTTTGCTTTTGGTGGACATGATGCAACATACATATTTTGACTTTGAATTTGCAGGGGATATCATCACACCACTAGTCTCCTAAAATTTTTTCACTGACTTACCAGGACCCCAAAATTACATGCTACTAGTTCCCTGTTCTGGTACACATGTGTCTCTCCAAGGTCTCCAGTTTCCTTGTTGCAAAAAAACCAGTATCAAACCAAATGGAAAACTCTCTGCACTGAGGAGTCAGAAGGCAACTGTTTATTAGACTGGCAGGCTGGCGGGAATTAGTTCCAAATCACTAGCCGTGAGTCAGCTTAGAGTTCAATTTAAGTAACGGTTTGCAAACAGGAAGTACAGGCTGATGGCAGGTTATTACATGATTGTGTACATGACTGAAGTCATATGTTATCAAGCAAGGTAGTTCTAGGTAGATTTCTGGAAACAGTAGAACGGATTTGAATGGAGTAAGTAGAGTTAAATGTCTCCTTGACTGGGCCAGTCTATCCCAAACATGAAGTCCTTGAAGCAAGTTGGAAACGATATATACTTTCCTAAGTAATGAAAAACATAAGCCTTGCAACTGAACACAGTCAAGTTGACCCAGCACATTATCAAAGAGAAGCAGCTGGACACAGACAGTCAAGGCTGACTGAATTTAGCAGGCCAATTATGTGACAAGCAGCAGGAGCATAATCACAGCCCACTAGCTGATTTTTCACTTTGCTATAAAATGTCTGTAAGTTTGCTACTCTGTAACTTGTATCCTGAGCAGTCCTTACTCAAATGAACAGCATAACATCACAATTCAAAGGAGTCACATGTAAACTGGTGGGATGTCCAACCATTTTAGATCTCTTTATAAAAGGAGAATGTTAAAGAAGTTTTGAATGAAAACTGTGAGTCTTGTTGTGCATTCTACATTAACCTAAACTATTTCAGAATCACTTACTAACTTGGAATGGAAAATCATTAACTTGAAAAAAATCAGTGGCTATATACTGCTTACCAAGACCTTATTAATCTCTATCAACACACTTTTGTATATACACACACAGAGAAGAACTGATATTACAGGGCCAATTTTCAGGGCCAAAATGATTTCCAGGATCATCCTATTACTATAGGGGCAAGAAGACTGGCAAGTAAGAAAAGATATGCTAGAAACCTATACTCCTTCTGTCCCTTGTCTTTAATGGCCTCATTAATGCTTGCCATTTCCTCGGGGTGTGATATTACATGTTAATTTACTCAACTGGGCGACTGGTATATGAGCACTGGAGAAGCTTCAGAATTCTACTTGGGGTTTCTTGCTGAGCTAGCTCCTAGCCCACAAGCAACAGGAGGGTTGCTCCTGCAGTACGTAGTGGTGGGCAGACCAGACTCCCCATAGATATCCACACTCTGATCCCTAGAATCTGTTAGTATATTTTATCTCAGCAAATGGGATCGTGCAAATGTAAGTAAGCCTATGGATTTTAAAATAGGGAGATTGTTGTGTTTTATACAAGTGGGCCTGGCTTAATACATTAAACCCTAAAAGCAGAGAACTTTCTGCTGGAGATAAATTCATGAGAGTAGGACACAAGACAGTGTGAGGAAGACTCAGCACATTGTTGCTGGTTTAAGAATGGCAGTGAGGGAGTAAGGTGACAAAAAGAGATAAACTCAACTTTAAAGAGCTGAGAGGGGATCCTGTGTGACAGCCAGCAAGGGAATAGGAATGCAGTGTTAAAACCATGGTGAACTGATCTCCACCAAAAAGGATCCTCCAAAATGGAAAGTGATACTGCCAACCCCCCATTTTGGCCTTGTGAGATCAAAACAGAACTAACTAAGCAGTGTGCTACATTTCTGGACTATACAGCCATGCAATAATAAACCAGTATTATTTAAAGTTGCTAAGTTTATTGTAGGATACTATGATGGCAAAAGGAAATTAATATGCTCCTTTTTGAAATATATGGTCATCCAGGTAAATGGCCAAAGGTCCTTTTGAGGAAGGAATACAAGACTATTTCAGCATGATAGGGAATTATAGATTATTTCCTTTTATGGTTTAGATCTAGATTCCCCCCCCAAGAACCTCAAGTCCTTCTAGGCAGGACTTGTAGAAGGTGACTGGATCATGGGGCTTATACCTGGCTTGCAATTAGGAGGTGGTCTCTGGTGTGAAGAGGTGGTCACTGGGACCTGACCTGGAAGGGTTTATTCCCTCCCCAGCTTCTACCTTGACTCACTGTGCTTCCTGACTCCATGCTTTTCCTACATTATGTCTCTCACCATGCTGTTTCTTCTTTGGAGCAGCCAGTGAGAGGCTGAAGCATAAGCCAAAATAAACCCCTCCTCCTTTAAGTTTCAGGCATTGGGTATTGTGTCTCTGTGATGAGGAAACAGACTAAGACTTTTTTCTCCTACTGATTTGGCCTGCAGTATAGTCAGTCATTTCTGGATGTGAACATTGGCTGTGGTTCAGAAACTGAGTGAGGAGCAGTAACTTTTTATTGCAACAGCAATCCAGAGCCCACTGCTCCTTCATTCCTGCTGCCCATGGGTCATGGATGTTAAGTAGCATGCTTGTTGGCTGCCAAACTGTTTTACCCCCAAAGACACCATGCTCTATTAAACATCTCTATAATTTCCTAAGGGACCCATTCCCTTGGCTGCCCCTTTGCTCCTTCTGGTAATTAAGGTAATTGCAGCCTCCTGGTTTCTGATGATTAAATGCTACTTCCTGGCCTCCATTACTGCAAGACACAAACATCCCCATGGATATTAACAAGCCTCGGTCTGCATCTACTTGTCCCATCTACAGTCTTGTCCAGTCATCAAGGAAGATGAACCTGAACTTCTTAGTGATGTGGATGCCTCTTCCATCAGCATATTTATAATGGCCTTAGTGACTAGGATGCCCCCTCACCTCCACAGTGGGACTGGTCATTTGCAGGGGCTTGTAGTATCACATTGCTAACCCAGCATGCTCACGCTGCCAGCATCTTGAGTACTGCCTATAAGTACCCTGGAACAATTCAGGCAATTCCACATCAGTGTTGATCTTTTTTTTTTTTTTAACTGAGATTGAGCCCAGAGCTTTCCTACTAAACTGCACTCCCAGGTCTTTTTATTTGTCATTACGGGACAGGGTCCTATGAACTGCCAAGCTTCCCAGGTGGAATTCAACTCTTCAATCCTGTTGTCACTGCCTCCCAAGTACTAGGATTATGGGTGTGTGTTACCATGCCTGGAAGACCATCACTTTTCATATGAGCAACTGGACCACTGAGCTGGCCCATCTGCTAGGGTGTTCTCAGAATGATAAAAGCTATGTGATGAAAAGGTAGTCTCAATGACTTTTTTGATTATTTAATTTTTCATTTTAGTCTGTGGAAAGCAAGAAAGAAGCTAAAGGGAACTCTTTATAGGAGGCACCTGCTGTCTTGGGTCAGAAAGTCAGCTGCAGAATTGGGCAGCAAAGGAAAAGTATCAGCTCCCTGAAAAAGAGAAACTGAAGAAGACACTGAAATGTGTAAAGCTTCCATTTTCATGGATTGGAAGAATTAATATCATTAAAATGTTCATACTGTATAGAAGATGGCAACATAAAATCTTGCAGCATATCATAGTCTCTCCAGGACCTGGATGCATGACCCCCAGAAAACAACGTAACAAAGAAAACGGGAAGAAAATCTCTAGGATTCAAAAAAAAAAAAAGCCAACAGGAAAACTGAAAATTACAGAAATTACAAAAGCTATAAAGACAACACTGAGAAAAGGAGTAAGCAGGCTAGAATCCTAATGCCAGCTCCTAGAGAGGTGGACCTACCTTTGAAAGAACAAAGTAAGCCCGGAGAAGATCAGTAGTTCTAGAGACAAACAACAGACTAGGCCAGCAGCATTAGTGTCCACAACATCCCATGATTATTGTAAACTGCAAAATCAGTGTGGGGTTTTATTCTGAAAATGACTCATTACACATGGCAACATAGAGATAAAGAAGACATCCACTGTAGTAGCACCAGCTATATTTGAGACGGTTGAATCAGGAGCCATTTTGGATAGCAGTCAACAGATCAACTACAGAATAGCCACACTTTAGGGTTTCTGGGGTTACCCTATCACAGTGACTGGGTGGGGAGGGCCACAATAGATAGCTGTGGACAAGACAGAGGATACACACAGACACCTTGAGGAGTTTAAGCAGTGGTGAGCTCAGGTCAGGAAGAAAACAAGGCTCCTGCCCTCTATGGTGAGAAGCCAGTCTACTTGTGTGTGGCTTTTGGAGGTGCCCAGGTCTGAAGGTGCTAGCATTAAATCCACTGAGACTACACAAATCCTCTGTACCTCTGCCTACATCCAGCACAGAGCTCAGTGGTCTGTTTGCTTTCTCCATCTGCCAAAGTGATCAGGGATATGCCTCAGCTTGGACAGTTGCCACAGCCTGGGATCTACAGACAGGATGGCCTCTGTAGGAAGGAAGATACTTCACAAATCCACAGGTCATAAAAACAGGTGGAGAAAACAGGACTTAGGGTGCAGGGAGAGATATGAATACTGGAAATGGCTAGACTGAACCGAGACCTAAGGTAGGCATCACAACATCAATTAGTCCCACCAGCAGGAAAGTGGGGGAGGACAGCATTCACACACAAGAAACTGAGTGTAGAAACAACACAGGTTCCACACAATTTTAAAAGTTAAAAAAGGAAACAAAATACTTTAGTAGTGACTCACTATTACTCCCCCACATCTGGTGGATTCCAACACCACAGGCGCTGGAAAGAAACTACTCATTCAAAAACACAGAGGAATTTTTTGGACTCATTTCTCTTTGCTTGATTCTGGTATTCTGGTGTCTTTCTTTTTTCTTTTCTTTTTCTTATTTTTCTTTACTTTAAGTCTATTAATTTTCTTTTACTCTTTAATTGGATCTTTTATCTCACTTTTCTTTCTTTCTCCTCAACTTCATTTTCTTTATTTTTCAAGTTGCATGTCTTTCTTTTTTACCTTTCCTACTTCTTCCATTTTGCTCACAGCCATGCAATCATACAAATCACGGAGAGGAGACTTGCAAATGAAGTAAGACTGCAGTGTAAATGGACCTGTGAGTCTGCCTTGATTTTGTGTTACTGAAACTGCACGGTAGTTATGTTGTTCTCTTTTTTTGGTAGTTATTTTTTTTTGGTAGTTATTTTTTTGGTAGTTATTTTGTTCTCTTCCTCTTCTCTTTTTACTTCTCTGCTATGTTCTTTCCTTATCCCTTCATCTTCCCTCTGTTCATTCAGTCCTTTAAACTAAACAGTAATTTTCATGAACAAGTCAAGGCACCTGGCACCAAAATGGTCTATAGACAGTGCAAACATGTGGTAGCCACCAACATACTAACAGATTCTGACACTCTCAAGGCTGGCCTCAGTCCCCAATCTCCAACTACACTTCTTGCCTCTGTGTCATTTCTCCTGTTTCTATAAATATTCTCTCCAACACTCTCAGCCCTAACCCCTTTTACCCAGCTATAAAAATTATTCCAACAGACAGGACTTTCATGTATTGATATTTCTTTCCTTTTATTGACTTATATTCTTTTTTCTCTTCCTTCATCCTTATTTTATCTGCCACATTTCAGTCTGTTTGTGTGGAGCCATGTGTATAGGGCATTGATAAAAGAATGAAAATGTTAAAATAAAAAACTGTTAAATACATGGTTGGTGTATGGTTGTACTGTTGGTGTTAATATAACATAGGATTCTCTCCTTTCAACACAGTAACTGGGTCCAGTTCTATTAAACTGAGTAGAATGAGGAGGTAGAGAAGAACCAAAATGAAAATAAAGCCAAATTACGTCACTTTAAAACACTCACTAAACATCTCTCTACACTAGCATCAAAATCATTCCACCCTAATTGACCCTCAACACTCACCACACACATGCACACAAAAAAATATAAACACAAGAAAATGAGGCAACAAAATCCCTCCAAAAACTTACAGCTCCTTCAAAGCTGATTCATTGGGCATCAATGGGAAAGAAATTAAAAGTTGAACAGCTGAATTATATGAAATGGTAAAACAAGAAACAAAAAATCAGTAAGGTGCTCAACAAGTTCAAAGATAATATAACTAAACATAATAAATGATCAGTGAACTTACAGAAGACCCTAACAGAAAGCTAGCAGAGCTAAACAAAATGTTACAAAACATGAATGATCAATTTAGCAAGGAATTAAGCCATGCAAAGATACTGAACAGAAATCCAGGACTAAAAAACTGTATCGAAAGTATGGGCAGCAGATATCCTAATGTGAGGAGAGAGTATCAGAATTAGAAGATAGGGATGACCATAGACTTAGAGATATAAACAGCCAGAGGAAATGGACCCAGCACTGGTAGGTGATACAAATAAGGTTAAGGTAAGATTAGTAAAATCTTACTAAATTAGTAAAAAATCAAAAGACAGCAGGAATGGCATAATAAAACCTGTTTATATACATCATAGTGGAAAACTTTGCATGTATGGCAATAGGATTTAGCATACAGTTTAGTGAGGCATAAAGAACCCCAAATAGCGACAATAATAAAATAAATTCTCCATGACACATCATAGTCAGAATCCCAGAAATCCAACACAAGGGTAAAATCTTAAAAGCTGTTAGAGAACAGCAACAAATCACTTATAAAGATAAACCCACGAGAATCACAGTGGACTTCTCAGCACAAACTAAACCCTAAAAGAAAGTAACTTCCAACTGAGACTCATATATGCTACAAAACTGTCATTCAAAACTGATGAAGACACAGGGTCTTTTCATGGCAAACAGCACCTTCAAAGGTTCATTACCACAAAATCAGCACTTTAAAAAATTCTCAAATTTATTCTAAAAAGACACAATCAAGCCAATAATGTCAAAAAAGTTTAATGATGAATATATCAACTAGAGTAAGATAACCATAGGGGAAAAAAAGATCCAGCAACAGGAAAGTAAGGCAATGAGTGGAATAAGTCAGTATCTTTCAGTAATAACACTCAATATGAATGGTTTCAATCTCTCAGTCAAAAGACACGACTGATAGATGGACCAAAAACCAAAACCATCAGTATGCTGCACACAAGAAAAAAAATTTTAGACCAAATTCAAATCCAATCCAAATTCAAATTTTAGACTAAAACTCAAAGGACAGAAAACAATTTTCTGAGAGATTAAAAATAAATGAGTAGAGACTGACAACAAAATGCAGCCTCTATGGGATTGGCATAGGGATAACCAGAAAACACCTGGTGAAGATAAAAGGCAAAAGGAAGCAAATCTCCAAGAACTATAAGGAGCTGACAGACTACAAACTACAGCGAAGCTGGAGCAACACAGTAAAAGCAGAGACAAGAAGTACGCCGTGTTGGAAGTTGAGCCCGCTCCTGGGGAGGAAGATCTGTCTTCATTCACCCCAGAGAAGTCTGGAGAGAGCCAGCAAGCCTCAGGAGAAACAAAAGACCAGGCCAACAGAATTAGCCCCACGCAGAGCAAACTGCAAAAACAGCAAGGGTGATTACTCTGAAACTGCTGCCTCCTGCAAGGAGGAGAAGAAATCCAGTGTAGCACCCATGATACCTCTGAGGGTTTACTCAGAAGCCATTTTAGGAAAGAATTAATTATTTAAGACAGCTTCAGAAAAACTGTACTTCAGAGTTTCTGCTCTCATCCTACCACAGTGAATTGGGAGGAGACTGCCACAGGACACAGTCACAGAGTGGGCACAGGCCATCGACATCTCCCTGAGAAGCCGGAGGTAAGGCTGGGGAAAACATGGTAGCCCTGATCTCCATGTTGAATCATGCATAGCTTTCAGAGAGGGCTGAATCTCAAAGTACTGGTATTGATTCCAGCGGTCTGCTTGAACCCACTGACTACATCCTGCACAGAACTGAATGGTTCTTTTCCCATCTGCCAATGTGATCTACAATAGTCCATGCAATCCCTATCAATGTTGCTCTTCACAGAACTAAACAAGACTTGACAAATGGAACTGCATCAAATTAAAAAGTGCTACACAGCAAAGGAAACAACGAAACAAAGACACAATATATAAAATGGGTGAAAGTCTTTGCCAATTAGTCATCTTACAGAAGGTTAATATCCAGAATATATGAAAAACTCAATATATCCAGAATATATCCAGAATATATGAAAAACTCAAAAGATTTCACAAAAGCAAGTAATCTAAAAATGAGCAAATGATTAGAATAGATACTTCACCAAACAAAACACACAAGTGGCGAACAAATAATATGAAAATGTCCAGTATCATTGGCCCTCAAGGAAATACAACTCAAAAGTAGAATGAGATACTATCTCATCCCAGGTATAACTGTTACTATCAAAAAACAAAAAGAAAAGTACTGGAGAACTTGTGAGGAAAAAAGAACTCATACATCATTGTTGAGATTGTAAATGGTGTAGCCACTATGGAAAACAATATGGAGGTCCTTCAAGAAAACTAAAATTAGAACTATCATGTGATCTAGTTATCCCTCTACTAGGTATATACCCAAAGGAAATGGAATCATCATAATAAAGGATTACCTACATTCCCTTGCTTATTACATTACTATTCACAATAGGTTAAGGTATGGAATCAGTCTATGTGTCCATTAACTGATGAATATATAAAAAAATACACAAAGATATACAGACAATGAAGTATTATTCAACCATAAAGATAAATGAAATTTTTCCATGAGCAGCAAAATGAATCAAGCTGGAGCATATTACCCAAAGTGAAGTAAAGCAAACACAGAAAGACAAATAACATATGATTTTTCTCAAAAAAAAGTTGACTTAAAATAATGATTCCTAGAGAGTGGGAAGAGTGTCAGGAATGGGGCATGAAGGTAAAAAAAAAAATAATGGGCAGATAACATCAGTGTACACTGCATGTGTGGATGAAAATATCACACTGAGTCTCTTTACCATGTACAAGTTATATGTGTCAATAAAAAAATAAAAACAAAATTGTGAAAGGAAAAGAAGACATGAATAGGGACTTGAATTCAAAGCCACATGTCCACAAGCACTCAAGCTACATGAAAAGCATATGAAGAAATCAGTATGCAAGATTACATTTCCTTTGTCTTTGTTTCTTTTCAAGTTAGTTTTGTTTTTTAAAAGTACACCTATTGTTAATGTATGGGAAATAAGGGGTCCGTGGTTATAAAAGAGAGCTTAGGGAAGGGTCAAATACAAATTTTGAAAGACTACAATTAGAAGGTACTTCAAGTCTGAGGAAGGTCCCAAGTGATTGGGATTATGAAATAAAACTAAAATTCATTAGGTCTTCAATGACTGAAATTTTTAGGTTCAGTGTTGACCTTATGGGAAATTTGATTTGTTTCTCATACGATTTGGTTTGGGACCAGAATCATTTTGTTCTCTTTCATTTTTATAGTTATAAAGTTAAAATGCTGAGAAAATAATAGTTATCTCTAGTAAAAAACAAAGCTAATCGGTTTTTTGTTTTAAATCCGATCAGTTTTAAATATAAAAATAGCAGAAACTTTTTAACTCTGATTTATACACAGTGCTCATTCACTAAAAGTAGGTAACTTTTTCTTCTGAACTTGCTTTCTGATCCAAGGTTGTTTCCATATAAGGCAACTGGCTCAAGGACCAAGGGGTCTACTGTTTCGAATTTACTTTTTCATCTTAATGCTGTGGTCACAATCAGGACCCGAGAATCACAATAAAAGTAATCTTCCTCAACAGCTACAAAATGCGTTGTTTACACAACCTGGGCAATTTGTTGATTTCAGGGCTTCGCTGCTTCTGCTCTCTCCCTTTGTAAAGCATTCACCTTTCTTTGAATCACAAGGTTCCTTTTACCTCAGGGTACCACTCATATATTTTATCTCCAGGCTGTGTGAATTCTGTCTCAGTTGGCTTCCCTTCCTGAGAGCCTCCACCAACTCGGCTATCTGTTGACCAGTTAGGCGAGAATCTTAGGAAAAACCCGTTTTGCAGTGCGTGTGGACTCAAGGCCTTCCCTTCACGCCCAATTCAGGACCACTGTCAATGGCCACACTGGTTGTGCAGCTCATACCTCCAGGGAGCGCCATACGTACAGCTCACGGGGCAGACAGCTGTACTGCAGCATACAACTCTTATGGCCAAGTTCTTTAGTTCTTCCACGTTCTGGGTTTCTCTGCCTTTCATTCGTCTCATGAATATAATCAGAACCATTTTCTCTGGCCATCTCCACTACCCCACTGTTTGACTACAACTCTAGTTGCTGTTATTTTCCTCACTTTATTTCTTTTTATTGCTAGTAGGCCTGTTCTTAGATCTCTCAGCTTTTTCATTCCCTCAGGTCCTTCATTTTTATGCCTTTCTGTTACCTCCACCTTAGGCCTCCCCTTCCTACACCATCGAGAGTCATTCTGCCACCCAGAAACACCACTACAGAGTCCCCACTAACTCCTTCAGTTGCTCTGTGTTCCTATTTTGGATTCCAAACCCATTAAAGCTGGAATGAGCTTCTCCTGTTTGGTTCTTCAGTTTGGTTCAGTTCTTCTGACACATATTCTACTAAATGGCTAATACAAATCAAGGCAAATAAATGATTTTTGCTGTGTCCAAGTCAGTGCCCAGAAGAAAAATAAGCATGGTGCACTCATTCATAACACAAGGAAGAGGAACTCAAGTGGTCCATGGTTTCATTAAAGATGGTGAGCTGAGGAACCACAGTCCACAATGTGATGTCCACATGTGTGACTGCCCATGTGTGGACACAGCCTCCTCTGAGCTTTCAGGGAGTCCAGCAATGTTTTTTTTTTAAGAGAAAAAAGAAAAAAACAGAAAAATCAAGACACAAACAAAAGAAGGCAAAATGACAACAATAATTACAGCAACAAAAAACAACAATAGCTATATAGGTTTTCAAAACAAGATGATAGGAATTTAACAATGCTCATTATATTGCCTATTGTTATCTTCAAAACAGTTGCTCAGGTTACCAGATATAGGAATAAAACAAAACAGTAAAATTAAACAAAACAATGAATTTCAAAAACAAGACAATAAGAAATCCCCCACAGTTGCTATAATGCATATTGTTATCCTCCAGATAGATGCTCAGACTACCAACTTTAGGCCTGCAAAGTCAATCAAACAACATGAGCATAAGTTTTTGTTTCTGTTTTACTTCAATTGTTATCTCAGCCTAACTTCCTCCGAATCAGCCCACTGTTTACGGGGATGGAGGGGGGTTGCTCTTCTGGTCTCCCAGCCCACACACTGGCTGTCTCATGGGAAGCCATGGTTTGGCTTTTTTATTCTCTTCCCATTCCCCATGGCTGTTGCACCAGCTCATGGGAAGGCGCGGTTTGGCTTCTAGTCCAGCAATCTTTCACTTGTCCATAGATAACTCTTGTTCCTCTTCCCCTTCAGTACTTTCCCAAACCTACCCGCTCTCCTCAGAGTTAACCCCTAGCAAGCCCACTCCCGGCAAGCACCATCAATCTACTTGCCTGGAGAAACTAGGTCACCACCCAGACACTGGCTCACTTTAGCACTCCAAACCCCAGCAAGTAACTTATTTTTGCAGAATGTTGTTTTCAGTTCTTTAGAAACTCTTGTCCTTCCTTGCACTAAATTCCAATCATGCTTTGCTGTCAACCTCTTGCACCTCCTTCAAAGACTTTGCCTCATTAAGGATCATGTCCTTTTATTTATTTATTTTTCTCAGTATTTATTTCTTATGCATGTTTTCAGCACATAATGTTTACATTCCTTGCATGGGACTGCTGTGTGTACAGGACACATCTTAACTACTGTTTTCATCCCCTCCCTTCCCCTCCCTCTCTTCTCCCTCCATCTTTTGGCCCTCTTCTGATTTGAGAAATACTTACCTCCCTACTTCCTGTTATCTATTTCTTATTTTTCTCTCATATTTATAAGTTAGGTTTCTCATATAAGAGAAACCAAATGATAGTTCATCCTGTATGTCTGATTTATTTCTCTTAACATTATAGTCTCAAGGTGCATCCATTTTCCTACAAATGACTCAAGTTTATCTTTTTTATGGGAGAGAAGTACTTCTACTCCACTGTATGCAAATACTACATTTTCTCATTTTATTATAGTACATTCTGTCTTTTTCTATTAATTTCCTTCCTTCTGCATTAAAAAAATTAAGTTAAGTAATAAAAACATCCATTAAATCCTTTATCTCTTTCTAAGAACACTGTCACCCATTATCCTTTCTTAATCTGTTAATTAAAACCAAAGTCTACTTTCTGACCCACCTCTTTTCTTAAGCCATGGCATCCAGTCTTGCTCACATTCATCCTGGACCATTTGTTACCAACTCACACCATTAAACCCACTCCCCAGCCCCCCAGTCTCTACATGTTCCAGCTTAGGGGAATGCGAGGGAAAGGCAAAGCAGAAGCTCCATACTCCAGTAGCAGGTGACACATGACAGAAGTAAAGGGATGAGTGGGTCACCATGGATTTTGGGATGCTCTAAGGGCCTCCTCTTTCCACTCACAGAACGAGACAGGCACCGGCTGGGAGCTGCCAGCCACTCAAGCCCCCAACAGCTCCCAAACTTGCAATGGCCTTTGAGAAAGGTTTGCCTTGGTGTTTTAGACTGAGACAGTCGGCATCAGTTTCTCTGGCCTCCTCTCAGGGACAGCTGCTCCCAGCTCCGCAACCTTCATTTTTCAACAAGGTCTGTAAACCCTCAATTATACATTAAGCCTCTGATGCACAGGGAATGATATATTTTCCCCAAATACTGAGGGAATAGCTTCAACACCGCACACCAATGATTTCCAAATTTCCATCTTTGTTTGATCTCTCTGAAACTGTGACCAATGTTAATTATTTCCTGGAATACATTCTCTTCTGGGACCTTTCCTTTCTGGACAGATATATATTTACAAATATAATATCTTTGTAAGGAGATGTGCTCTAGAAAGGAATAAACCTCTATAAATTTAGAGAAGAAAAAGCAGTTGGATCTCTCATGGCAAATTATTATGAAGGACTCCCTCTGAATAAATTCTTAACCATATTGAATTCCAGAACCTTCAAGCAGTACATGGGACATCTTCACAGATATGACTTTTCTCTTTTCCTCTTTTTTTTTTCTCCCTGAGATGTGCCCCTACTATTTCTACAAACAGATGTTCTTGATTCTCCATCCTCCATATTTTTATGTTTCTGAATGATTCCATCAGTAAGGAATGAAGGCGAAAAAAGAGTGGAAAATAAATAGATTTTGTATAAGCAAAAAAGTTACTTGAGAACTTCTCTGTCTAGAGTTTACAGGCTCAAAATGTTAAGATTCATTCACATAAATATCTTACCTGGTGTCAAAGGCAAAGATCTTGATATTTTCTACCATTAAAGTGCTGTAGAGTGTAACATCAATTGTTTACATGTGCATATAAGTAATTCACAAGTATTACTTAAGGAAAAGCAAATAAAAATATGTATTTATGCATAAAGTGATTTCATTATGTTGGATACTTTAGGAAATCTAAGGAAAGATTCTTAACTACTTCATGATGTAAAATGTTAACAGGTCAAATGGCAGCAATTAATTTAATAGGTCAGATGGCAGCAATCAAGTGTGTGAGAATCTTTGATAATATTGGAGATCCACATGCTGTCAATATAGATAGAAAATTTCTATAACTTTGTAAAAACTAAGTCAATATATTATAAATATACTATACATAATCCATCTTTTTTGGTCAGTATTTTAAGTCCAACAGAAATGTGAATTCCATAATACCATGAAATCAAACATGAATTTCTAAAATAGAAGTGATAAGAAAATGTCTCATATCTCCAAAATAAATTCAGATGTGGAAAATCTGAGTGTAGTACAATAGACTTAAATAAGGAATGCTTACAGATGAAATAAACAAGAATTTGAGTATGATAGTCGTTTTGGTTGATTACATCATAGCCTGAATTTAGAAAGTCTGTGATGTTACCATAGAAACTGTTTTTGCTTAAATGGAATTGTAGATATCCTTTAAGTACAAATTAAATTAATTGAATGCTGAGATACAAGGTTGGAAACATTTTTAGAAACTTAAAAAACAATTTATCCTACTTACCTAGAAAAATTAAGAGTGATAGAAAGGAACAAATATATAAACTAGTAAATCAAAATGAATAATACATATAGAATATTTTCAGAATGAATTGTAGATGCTTTTAAATACACTGAGAATAATATGAACCCCAAATTAAAGCCACTCCAAATTCAACTAATGAAAATAGATCTGTGAACTCTCTGATGGCTATTTTTATTTTTTATTCTTTCAAGAGACTTTCCGGCATATTTAATAAGTACTCCTAACCTAAGTGAGTGAATGGAAGAAATAACTTAGGATGTAGCAATACTTTAGGGGAAATGTTGGGATTCAAAGAGGTCCAGTAAACAAAACTGTATTTCCTTTGCTCATTTTTCCAGTTAAATAAGGGAGAGAAAGACAAATGGAAGGCTTAATATAAATATTGCCCTTATTGCTGAACAAGCTGGGAAGGGACAATAAAACTTATAACTATAGCAAGAGGGATTCCTAGTTGTGAACCCACAACTTTCAGCGGACCCCAACCTGGACACAGACAGAACTGGTTCACTGCAGACCTCCTCATGTGGGAGCCGATATGGTAAACTTTCACAAACAGGAAGCACAGTGCACGGTCAGGTGTGAGCTCATAGAGAAAGAGAAAAAAACTGACTGAGCTAGCATATTCCATTCATTCTTTCAAAAACTGTCAGTCACATAACCCACTCACTCACCCCAGAAGGAAGAACGTAAGGTCAGGATACAAGTCACGATTGTTATGTGACAGGAACACCATCCATGCAGAAAGAATTATCAGGATTGCAGAAAAAAGCACTCTTTCCATACCAATTATGGGAAGGTTTGTGTTTCAGTCAATTAAGCATGAGATAGGGTCAACATATTCTTACAGAATTTGAGGCTAAATTAGAGTACTTTCGATCACTCATACAGCAAGTAATTATTGATATGTACTGGGATCAGAATTTCTTGCAGATGTTGGAGTTACAAGGATGAAGAAGGTAGACATGGTTTCTGCCCTCCTTAGGTTCATAACCTACAGAGCAAATGTCAGTTAAGTAATTATTTTTTCAGTCTGAGGGTTGAACCCACACTCTTCATACTGAGCTACATCCCCAGCCCTTTTATATTTATATTTATATTTATATTTATATTTATATTTATATTTCAAAACAAAGTCTCGATAAACTGCTAAATTATCTAGGTTAGGCTTGAACTATTGATCCTCCTGCCTCAGCCTCTCAGAGTATTGGGATTAATCCAGAATAATATAAGAGTACCAGAAGTACAGAGTATTCTGATGCTTATAAGTCAAATATTTAGCCTTATGAAGCTGAAGATTCTACCCAGAGGACTCAACTTCAAAGCAGAATCTTGGTAAATATTGGTATGAAGGAGCCAAAGAAACAGAAATATTTTTCAGGTAGCAAGAAGTGAGCATTATCCTAGAACAGCGAGTGACAGTGTGGTCTAGTTAGCAACCCAGAAGTTCAGAAAGGCTAGAACGCAGTGTTAGAGAACTAGGAAAGAGCAATATTCAGGTCTGGATTTCACAAAACTCATTTGGCTTCAGAAAAAAAAAAAAAGACTTGCAGAGTGGAGTTAGGGACAATACATGCAGTCCTTAAGTGACAGTGACTGCAGTATTTTAAACAAAAGAAATTGTGGCTTGGATGAGGGAACTAGATATAAAATTGATTTCATGCTCTCATGAAATATGAAGATGATAAAAGTAAAAATTAATGTATTTCTGCCTTGAATAGCTGAGAAGATGCTAGTTCTGTTCGATAAAGAGAGAGACCAGGTGAAGGTGGTTTGGGACTGTGAATGAAAAGTATCAAGCTCAGGGACGTCCTCTGCTGACACAGGTCTCCGTAAAGTGACCAAGTGGAGATATGCAGTGTGCACTTCAGTAAGCGGGTCGGGAGTTCAGGAAAACAGATGGATTGGAAATACAGATCGGCAACCAGTGGCATAAAAATGTCATCTGAAGCTATCAGTACTTTTCAGTCTTTTCATTTTTTCAGAGTTGTCCAAGAAAGGCTACTTTCTTATAACTCACTGCGTAAGATATTTTTTCTTTTCTTTCATGATATCCAGCATTTTGTTACAGCCTGTGAACTTCTAATCACTTCTGTCCATCAAGGAACAACCTTCCTTGAAGTCACAGGGATAAACTTCACAGGTGAGGACATTTCTGCTCCAATACTTTACCTGTTGTGTATCATAGATATGAACCCAACCTAAACAGTATCTATACTTTTCAGACCTAGTGAAAATGAGAGAAAGAAAGTGTTTTAAAACTAGTGAGGTCTGCCATTAAAGAATTCTATACCAGATGTTGGGAAAAGAATGAAAAGGGTGAATTAGCATATTTTTTAAAGAACTATAGAAATAAATCTTAAAATCATTCAGAGAAAAACAGCACCAGTATCTTGATTATCTTTTGGGATTTAGATGTGATTTTCCAAATAGCAATAACTTTACAAACAATAATGACTCTGTGGCAAAGGAACATTTAATGAACAATTGTCCAAAAGTATTTGAAATTAGACTCAGAGATTTGAATATCAGGATGTTCCCATAGACACAATTTAAACTTCAAGAACACCAACAGGGAAAAAGAAAACATGCATCTCGTGGAGCGTCTCTAGCTGTATCACACTTGTTCAGTACAGATGCAAAGTGCACAGTGTACAAGTGCCAAGCTCAACACATCCACAGCAGTTCTGGATGCCCAAGATTTTTGTTTTACCATGTGTATGAACAAGCACGCATAAGGTTAATGCAAACTGATTTTTAAATCTAACGTTAATTTGTTTGACAGACCAGCACTACCTAAAGACCTGCAACCTAAATTTTCCCCACTATGTTTTCTAATTTTTTTTCAGAATGTTAATAGGTACTTTTAAGAGATTATGATTTAAGCAAAAGGAGCCCATCCTACCTGCCAATTTTGCTACCAACTACAGCTGAGACCATCAGTTGTAAACTCCTATTTGGTCCAAAAGCAACTAGATACTAGGAACCTGTAATACACACATGCACACACACACACACACACACACACACAATCAGTAAGCTGGAAAATAAAGAGAATAGGGTACTGAGAACCAAAGCTAAAATAACAAATACATGTATGGAAACTGTAAGGGGTAGCTATCAGATTCTTAACAGTCAAAGTTATAATGAATCACAGAGTGGACTAGAAGGAGCTATGAGAGAACATTTCCATTCTACTAATTTTGTGTTGTTTGTGTAATATATGAGTAGAAAGAACCTACTGGTGATAGGGAGTAGAAACGAACAGACGTGGTAAGAAAGATGTCGCTGGAGAGAGAGCTAAATAAACAGTCATGTTAATGGCAGGACTACAGGAACCACACCAGGGACTCCCCGACGGAAGCCCCAGTACAGCAGCGGGTCCTGAATAACCTGTGTGTGACGGCTCTGGGATTTCTCTGCACTTTGTCTTGTCTAGAACTACAGTAAACGCTCTGTGCTATGTCAGAATGCAGAACGAGCACGGAAGACAGCGGCAACATCGACGTACACTTCTTGTCCTAGCAGACTGGAAAAAAGAGAACTTCGTAGGACTCGCATGGCCCGTCCAGGTGCTCTCTAATTTGTGTCCTGTAGCTCCACCCCTTGTATTACCTCAAGGGAAATACTAGCATAAATTTCCCTTTGTTGATTGAATCTGTCTCTTTAAGTCAAAAGAACCTAATGTAAACAGAAGTAATTCTACTTTCCTTCACACACATGAAACGCAGGTTGCGGTAGTTCATCTCTCAGATGATCCCAAGTGCTATTAACTACTACTGTTCCCTTAAATTTCACGTAATTTATTTAGACTTTAGGCCTCATTCTATTTTCATGTAGCTGATTTAATCCTCTTGGAATTGTTCATTCCAGCAAGCAAGAAATTTCTATATTTGTATTTCAGACTTGTTTCAATTCTATCCTTTAATACATACATATATGATCAAAAGTGTGATTCTCTGCAGTATAGATGATACAAAAATGAAAGACTGTCTCTTCCCTTAAACTGCACATAATCTAAGAGACAAAAATTATAACAAAGTGGAGGTTATGACACAGATAAGCACATGTTGCGACAGGAGTGTATAGAACTGGTATCAAGCTCAGATTTGGGGGTTAAGAATCTGGGAAAGCTTTTTGGAGAAGACAAGACCTAACCTGAGCTTCAGCAAGAAGATAGCCAGGTAAAGGAAGAGCAGAATACCAAAGAAAAAGAGTCTTATTGAGAGAAAGCTGAGCTATAAAGAAATGGCAATGAAGTCTTTTTTAAAAAAGTTTTAGGGGCCAGAGATTTAGCTCAGTGGCACAAGCACCTGCCTGACAAGTGCGAGGTTGCAAGTTCGATCCTTGGTAGCAAAAGAAAAAAGTTAATAGTCCTGTTCGCATACATAATGCTTATGCTCCTTGCGTGGAGCTGGTGCCTGTACACACCTTAATTCCTTTTGTCATGCCTTTTTCTCCTGTCCAGCCCTCCTCCCTACATCTCTTGACTGCCTTCTCATTTGAGAAAGATCTATCTCCATAATTGATAGAACCTTTTATTTTGCTGTTTATTTATAATTTGAAACCACATGACATTTAAGCTTATGTGTCAGATTTATTTCACTTAACATTATGGTCTTGAGATGCCTCCATTTTCCTACAGATGACTAAAGTCTATCCCTCTTTATGGCAGAGTAGTGCTCCACTGTGTGTATTCACTCATCTCTTGATGGACTTAAAGGTTGCTTCCAAGGTTGAGTTATTACGAGTTGTGCTGCTGTGGACATGGGTCTGCATGTGTCACTGTAATATGATGTCCTTACCCTACAGCCCTCCTGATGCAACTATTCTCTCTCCCCTCCACAGACATTACACATTCGCAAACATATTTTCCCATGCATAGACACAATCAGAGAACTTTACTTTCCTGGACCTCAAATGCAGTTTGGAAAAGCTATTAGGCTACTTCCATGTATTTTTCTATTTAACAATTTAAATTTTTTACTATTTCTAGATAGACAAAATCACAAAACTATACAAGAGTTTGTTGCTATCTCTCATCATATTTTTTATATTGGTAACAACTTCCACAATTATCACAGACAGGAACAAAGATTGTAATAACTTTAAACCGCAAACATCATTCTTATTGTAGTATTTTTCCCTCTAATGTCCTTCTTCTGTCCCAGTATTTTACCCAGGTTTTGGTGTTCAATGTTCCTGTAAAGTCCATGTGAGGGAAGCTTGGTCGCTGCCAGTATCACAGGTGAGAGGTGTGAAGCTTTTAAGGGTTCAGCCCAGTGCTAATTCCTCAAGTCACGGGGGATTCTTTGAAAGGGACCCTGGGGCCCTGGTCCCCCATCTCTCTTTTTTGCTTCTGAGTCATAAGCTTGCCACCTAGGTCAGAGGTTTTGTTCTCATACTGGTTTTTGTTGTCATAAACAAATAACTGGACAAGAAACACACAAAGATTACAAAGTTTTACATTTATTGCAGGAAAGTAAAGAAGTAAGGTATGCACAATGAAAGCAGGCTGCTGAAAAAACTCATGGTACCCATCAGGGTAATGGCTGACGTCTTTGATATCCACCATTCTGATGTCAGATCCAGACCATCCTGTCAAAAAGCTGCTTAAACTTGTGCCAGAAGAACTGAAGATGGCATTCTCTGATTGGTCCCAGGTGAAGCCTGGGTGCACACTCAGGGTCTCCCTGATTGACAACTCACATCCTAATCTCCTGCCTCAGGCTGAGAAGCCCTGCCTGCTCTGCTGGGCTCCTGTGTAGCATGCTGACTCCTTCCCACTGTAGGCCTAAAGCCAAAGGGTTTTCTGATCATTTGGACTGGACCTTCCAAAACTGTGAGGCAAAGTAAACTTGTCTTTTTATTAGGCAACTGTCTCCAGCATTTGCTAGAGTGGTAAAAAGCCAGCCAGCACTGTCCTCCAGTCTGTGACAGTTCCTTGGTCTCTGTTTTTCACTACCTTGACCCTGAAGAGTACTACATAAGCTGTGTTGTAAAATCCCTCTCAATGTGGCTTTATGATTTCTTGTACATAGAATGAGATTACCTATTTGGGCGTAAATACCTGAAAAATGATGCCTCTAGGGATGATTTGGGAAATGGTTAGTCCCAGGACTGGAACAGAGAAAATGTAATGTAAACTGGGAGTATCTGGTGGTGTTGGAAGGTGAGAAGATGCTCCAAAAAGAAAAGTTTTTCTTGAAAGAACACAGAAAACAGAGGAACCTACAACCTAGTGACCAAATGGTCCTAGTAACTAAAGCTGAATCGATCTGGCCAACAAATATACAATCTCACGCTTTAAACTAGGAGACAAAATAGTCATGAACATGTATTATAAAAACAATTGAATAAATAAATAAATAAATAAATAGACAAAGAATTCTCCTTCCAACAAAATTCAACTCAATAGATTAGAAGAAGAAAATCAAATTTGAAGCAAACACCACAGTAGCAATTGCTACAGATAAGATCCACCAATGGATGATAAAATTCAGTAGGCAAAATTTTGAAAAGCAGAAATATTTGCCTACTCCCAAAATAACTCCCACTAGTGACTATTAACTACAAAGAAAATATTTTAGAGTTAAGAAACGCCTACATTAACTTACTCGTGAGGTCAAAGTAAATATGACTTGTAAGAAAACATGTGAGCTGTTTAATGTAATGTGTGGAGAAGAAGACAACATTATAATTTAGCTTTTAATAGCTAACATATTCATGAAACTTATAATTTTAAAAATATAATGTATTAAATGTAGATATACACAGCAAATGTATACTTCTATTGATAGTCTTATATATACATTATTTATACCATGTGTATGACTAGAATAAATTTCCAGAAGCAAGATGCTAGATCAAAATATATAATCAAATTGGCTTCCATAAAGGTTATACCAGTTTATATTCAAAACAATGCATATATATGCCAAGTATGGACAGGTTACCAAGCATTTGAACTTTCACAGATTTTATAGATGATCTGTAACATTTCAGTATGTTTTTATTGCAGATATCATCATAATGTCAATTCATGAGCCATTTATACATTGTAACCTGTAAATTGTTTGGATTTGCGAGATACACATATATATTTTTTTAAATACTAAGATCACATTCTCTTTTATTCTTTTTTCCTTTTTATTGGTACCAGGGATCGAAATCACGACCACATGCTTGAAAGGCAGGCGCTTATGCTGCTGAGCTAAATCTCCAGCCCCACGATATATATTTTTATTGCTATCTTTGCACTCTTCATGTAAGAAGATAAGTCCTTTGTCTACAATATGAGTTATAGGCATTTTGCCACAGACACAATTATTTAAATAGCACACATTCAAATGTAGGACACCCAGATGAAGAATTATTCTATGTACACATTTTGAGTAGATAGATAAGACTATGCATATACTTGCATTAGCAACAAAATATTTCTTCCAAAGCTGCAACTCAAACTCTCTTAGATACTGACATTTGAAAAGGCATAGACCCAAAGTACTGTTGACTGGGACATGATCCAATACAGTTTATAATGACCAGTGCCAATACCAACAGTTGGAAAAACATTCCAAACTCCCAACAACATGATGTAAATTTATTTCCCAAAATGAGGACATTGTATTTGCCTATGCACAAAGTCTTACAAGACTTTGCAATAAAATACCACAATAGAATCTTCAATAAATAGTTTATCAATTTTACTTTGACTGCCATACATTAATATTTCAAGAAGTCAAAGAACATGTAAATTAAAAGTGTATGAAGTTGTGTGTTGTTCCATAGTGTTATGGCTTGTATCTAGATGTTCCCCCAAAATCTCATGCAGTCATAGGTGGAGCTTTTCGGAGGTTGTTAGATCTAAGATGTGTGATGCTGAGATTAAGGACAAATTGATCCACTGACTCGTTTGGTATAGTTCTGGGTGTGGTAACAGGAAGGCCCACCTTGGGTGTGAGTGCTGCCCACCCTAAGGACGTGTAGCTTGGATAGATTATAAAGGATAAGAAGAAGGCTACTGGTGTCACTTGTTGCTTGCTGCTTTTGCTGCTTCCTGCCTTCTGCCTACCATGCCATGAACTGTTTTCTTTCTCTTCTGCAATGCCCCGCTGCTATGCTACCCTGCTTTGGAGCCAGGCAGTTATTGACTAAAACCTCTACAAACTGTGAACCAAAATAAATTTTTCCTTTTATCTTTAGGTGCTGGATATTTTGTCTCAGAAATGCAGAAAGTAAGTAAGACACACAGTAACAAATGAAGCAAAAAGCTTGCCTTTTTGTATTAGAGCTGAGGAAAGCGTGTTCTTACCCCTCAGCACCGCACAGAGTTGAGGACGGGAGAAAGAAGGAAAATGATAAAGATGTGTGTCCGGGAGACAGACAGGGAACCAGATCATTAGATTCTTTATAGACCAAACTGGGGAGTTGGATTTTATCTCAAAGGCAAAGCCAGCCAGTGAGGCATTTTGAACAGAATGGATATATCCTTAGGAGTCTGGGATTACAAGTGTTTCACCTCTGCCTCGGTGTGGTATGAATGAGGTAGGAGCCCACCTGGTGTGTGGACACTAATGCAAATGGTATGGCAGAACTGGGGAGTAGGAGACAAGTGTCCCCACCAGGGCTGTACCAGTGACAGTCAAATAGAGTAAATAGAAGAGAGGCAGCGCATACTGCAGAGGCAAAAGGGTAGGAAAGTCAAATCTGACTTAAGGAATTGTGTGGATACTGGCAACCAAGACCAAGATGATGTATATAAGATGAAGAGTCTACCATACTATCTGTCATTAAATTTTGCTGAGTCCATCCAGAAATAGCAATTAGACGAAAATAGCACCAACATGGAGGGAAAAGTGATTAGACCACTCTCTCTTCGAACTTGGCCATGAAGGACTGTAAGAGACAGAGCAGCAATTCTAATCCAGAGAGGACTCAGAATTACAATTATAGGCATGTGACTTAGGAGGATAAAAATATATCACTTCTCTCATATCTCTGAACACAAATGACATCTTTCCAGTGTTATCTTCCTGGGCATTTCAAACCTTAGTGATTTTAATAGGTTCACAATAATGAAAGAGATTTTAGTTTGGCACCTATGTGCTCAGTGAATGACATTTCACAGAATAATAATTCTGCTTATCAATCTAAGTTAATCTAAGTTAGGACCTTATGGGCCCTTAATTGTGATTTATCAATTTGAATGGATTAAGAAATGCCCAGGGGATTAAGAAAGCACACTTTTGTGTGTGTTTGGGTAGGTTGCGGATGCATGACCTTAGTGACTATAAATGTCCATGGCCTCTTTGTCTCTGATACTGTTCCTCTGCTCTGCTTCCTGGCCACCATGAACAGAGCAGCTTTGCTCCACCACACCTTTCTACCATATTGGACTGAATTCCCCAAATAATAAGCCAAATTAAACTCTCCTCCTTTAAACTGTGGATATTGAATGTTTGGTCTCAGGAACAGCAAAGCTATCTAATGCAAGCCCAGAGCTAAAGATTATGAACACAAATGAGAATAACTATGAAGTATAATTAAAATATTAACCTTGCAAGAAAGCCAGTGATATTTTTATCTTAAATTCTTTCTCATTTCTTGAGATGCTGGAGTTGAAATTTCAGGAAATTTCATAAAAGCTGGCTGTTTTCAAAAGTTCCCTTAAACCAAGTTTTAAATTCTGTAGTTAACTGAATCAAACATGTAAAAATTGACTGAAGCTTGAATTAAGTAGGGTCAAACCTCAGTGGAGAGCTTCAGTGGGTGAACTCTTAAAAAGAAAATTAGTGGGCCTATTTTGGTAGGAGGCTATGTGTGTGAGTATGTGAGAATGTGAGTATGAATGTTTGTGAAAGAGAGTGAGCTATATTTAATGATGGGAGGGGACTGAGAAATTTCAGAAAGCTAGAAAAATTATTATAGCAATTTACACACTAAAAGTCAAAGACTTTCAACTTGGGTTATAGCTGATGAAGCAGAGACTACCTACTTGCTGTTAGAATCTTACATATCATTTTTATAATTACGGATTTAATTTTAAAGAATGCTCTAATAAACAATGGAGTAATAATAACTTTAAAAATGCCATTGATTTATAATTCTAACATTCAAAAACTATAGCTTTAAATCCTTCAAGACTGTTGGAAGTCGCTGAAAGTAGAAATTGAACACACATGCAGGGCTGCTGCATGTTTGGGGCAAGTTAAGATAATGGCTGAGGACACCTGGCTCCAATTGCAATTAATTAAATAAAGACTGTAGTTGTAGGCATTTCACTTCTATAGTGAAACACAACATGGAGATCTTCTTGTAAGATAGTCCTCCTAACCAGAAGAGACCTAGAATAGCAAAGGTAATTCTAAGCAACAAAGGCAAGGCAAGAGGCATCACAATCCCTGACTTGAAGTTATGCTACAAAGCTACTATAATAAAATCAACATGGTACTGGAATAAAAACATATCTGAAGATCAATAGAATAGATTGGAAGATACAACTACAACTACAAACACACTCAGCCACCTTATCTTTGATAAAGGGGCCAAACATGTTTGCTGGAAGAAAGATAGTCTCTTTAATAAATGGTGCAGGAAAAATTGGCTATCCATACGCTGAAAACTAAAACTAGACCCATGCCTATCACTATGTACTAAACTAAAATCTAAAGGGATCAAAGATCTAAATATTAAAACAGAAGCACTAAATCTGTTGGAAGACAAACTAGGTAGAAATCTTGAAGACATGGGAGTAGGTAGAGAATTCATGAACAAGAATCTAACTGCATGGGAAATACTTCACAGAATCAGTAACTGGGATCACGTCTTATTAAAGCATTTCTGCATGTTGAAAGAAATCTCAGCATAGTGAAAAGAAAACCCACAAATTGGGAAAAAGTCTTAGTGAACTGTCCCTCAGATAAAGGACTTCTGTCCAGAACATATAAAGAATTAAAAAAAATCAGACCCCCAAAATTCAAAGACCCAATCCAAAAATGGGCATCTGAGATGAATACACAGTTCTCAGATAAAGAAATACAAATGGCAAATAAATACATAAAAAATGTTCAGCATCATTAGTCATTAGAGAAATGCAAATTAAAACAACACTGAGATTCCATTTCACTCCAGAAAGAGTGGCCAAGATAAAGAAAAATACCAACAACAAATGCTGGAGAGGCTGCGGGGAAAAGGGAACTTTTCAGCACTGTTGGGAGTGCAGACTGGTGCAACCACTGTGGAGGTCACTCTGGAGCTTCTTCATAAAGCTGGGATTGGAAGTCCCATTTGACCCAGCTATTCCACTTCTAGGCATACGCCCAGAAGAACTGAAAATATCATATCACAGTGATATATGCACATCCATGTTTATAGCAGCACAATTTGTAAATAGCCAGATCTTAGAAACAACCTAAGTGCCCATCAACTGAGGAATGGATAAAAAAAGAGATATGGTATTTTTATACAATGGAGTACCACTCAGCTATAAAGAATGATCACATTGAGATATTTATAAATAAATGGATGCAACTTGAGACCATATTCATAAGAGAAATAAATCAAACTCACATGTGTAAATACTGTATAGTCTCCCTAGTGTAAGAAATGGTAAGAGTACATAAGATTTTATGGTAATCATGGTTCCCCATTATATTGCTTTGAAGTCTTATAATGTTTTCATTCATTGGTTGGATTCATTTTATTGTTTTGTTTGATTTTATTATGTGTGATGGTATGAACAGCTATTTTGAAGAAAACAAGACATTATGGCAGCCATTGCTGATTTACTATCATCTTAAAGTCCTACCATGCTTTCGTTCTTCTGTTTTGATTGGTTCTATCCTGTGGTGTCTTATTAGATTTTATTATGTGCGATGGTATAAACAAATTTTTAAGGAAAATGAGATATTATATTAGCCATTATTCATTTCTTGTTATTTAGTTTTGAATGTCCTGTAATGCTTTCATTCTCTTGAATGGTTTTATACTACTTTGTTATGTTTGATATTATTGTGTGTGAAGGTATGCTCAACTATTTCAAAGAAAAGAGAAATTATGGTAGTTACTGTTGATGTCCCGTTGTCTTGTTGTGAAGTGCTATGTTGCTTGCATTGTTCTGTTCTGATTTGGTTTGTTCTGTTCTCTTTTGTTTTATTCTCTTTAAAATAAATGAAATGAAATGAAAAGATAGTTCTCCTAAATTAGACATAATTTGTTACTTGACAAAATCCTTGAGCCACTCCCCAGGTCTGTTCAATTTCCTGTATTTTCCACTATAACCCCCTAAATAAATATGGGCTATCCAGAGATATCCCTGTCTCAGCCCTCAGAGTCTCGAACTCTGCAGAAGAATTTTGATCCTCCTGGAGCTCTGAAATCATACCGCTTATCTTATTTATTTAAGCCTTTGTCATACAGTTGTTTGGGAGATTGGGGATCTAGGCCAGGTCCCCAATACAACAATAGTTAATCTTGTGTGAAAAACCACAATTTGTTGATGTCTTAAAACAGATTTCCACCTCAAAATTAGAACCACTATAAGTTACTGTGTATATTGAAACTAATGAAACATTATATATTTCAAAAACATAATCATTCCAATTCTCTAACAGGGCTTTAGATTTTAGGAATAACAGAAACTTTGCTTAATATCTGTTAGTCAAGAAGGAGTGATATGGATCTTACATAGATCAGGAAATCATCAAATAATACTTTAGAGCATTTTAGACCTAGCATACTATTTTTAAAAATAGCATGTTTTAAAATTAGAGTTTTATTTAGAAAAGCTGAGTTATTATTTTTCCTAAAAAAATAAGCTCTCTTAATATATTTGAATTCACATCAGGTTGTCCTGGGATGCCCATTTTATCAATTTGCATATAATTTCAAAAACACAGAAATGCACAACACTTGCACAAGGAACTGTCCTCTACATCTTACCCAGAATTACTATTATTTTAGTATCATCATTTTATTATTTGCTTGATTGATAGATGATAAAATGATAGATGATGGTGATAGATAGATAGATAGATAATGATATTTTGGAAATGTGAATAAATTGAAGATATTGTGCCTCTTAATCTCAAAATATTGCAGTATGTATTTCCTAAAAACAACATTCTTTTAAACAACCATAGTACAATTGTCAAAAGTAGAACATCTAACATTACAATACTGTTGTCTTATTCATAGTCCATATATAAATATATCCAATTCACAATAATATATTTAATAGCCATTTTTTTCCTAGTCCAAGACCCAATCTTCAGTCTAGGACCAAGAATAACAAGTGGTTGTCGTATCTTTTTAGTATCCTTCAACCCATAATAGTGTCTTCAATCTTTTCATTTGACTTCAGTATTTTTGAGAGTATTGATGAGTTTTTGTAGAATCTTTCAGTTTGGGTTTGACTGAAGTCTCCTCAAGGCCAAATTTAGAATAATGCATTATTGGCAGGAACATTGAAGAGGCAAGTACTGCCCAGTATATCATATCAAGAGACACCTAAGTTTGATCATCCACTACTAACAATATTAACTTTGGTTCCTTGGTTGTAGTGGTTACTGCTGGGTTTCTCAACTAGAAAGTAAGTAATTTACCCAGTGTAATTAGTTAGTAATTTGTAGGTTGATATTTTGGAACATCTAGATTTCCTATTCCCCATCAAAATTTTACTCACTACTTTTATGACACATTGATAATATTCTAATTCTATTCCTTCTATTTTATTGGTTGATATGCAATAAACAGGAGGATTCTTTTGTGTCTCATTTATTTGTTTATATCAGTAAGAATTCATTTGTTTTACTTAAGGGGTAATAACCATTATATTTACTTTAGTGATAAGTTGTTCCCTGTTTGGTTACTAGGAACCTCCCTAAACTGGCTCTTACACTTTTCAATATATAATAATTTAAAATAGTCATAGAGGGGCTGGGAGTAGAGCTCAGTGGCACAGCACCTGCCAGTCAAGCATGAGTTCATGAGTTCGATCCCTGGTACCAAAAAATAAAAATAAAATAAAATAAAATAAAATAACCATAGATACATAAATAAAAGTTGTACAGATAATAAGAGTTTCATGCTCAACCACTGTACGTATCTAAGTATCTTACATTAGTATCATGTATATGACAAAATTAAAGAACAGTTTATTAAATCAAATCCCATACTTTCCTATAATTTCCTTAGTTTTTACCGAATGTTCTTTTCCCATTGCAGGATCCCATTTAGGATAACACACAACATCTCATCAGCATATCTTGTAAACTTCAATTGGCTGTAACGATCTTTGAGGCTTTTATTTTTGTGGCCTCAGCCATTCTGAAAAGTACCACTCAGGCACTTTATAAATTGAGATTTTTCTGTTTTTCTTATAATTAGGCTAGGTTCTGGAGGTTTTTGGAAGACCACAGAGAAAAAGTGGCATTCTCATCATGTCACCTCAAGGATAAACCCTGTCAGCAAGGGACCAAGGAATGGTGGCAGGTGCAGGGAAAGGAAGGAAAGGGGATGAAAAAAGAAATAATATGTGTTATAGACATACACCAACTCCCCTTGAAGGCACTCACTGTGTGCTGCCAGCCTACTCATATAAATTTTAAATATCAGCATGACTTATTGATGTTGATGATAATTTCAGTCATCTGGCCAAAGTAGAAAATAAAACTGCTGTTAGTTTTCTCCATTGTAGTTTTTCCCTATTCCTTACTATATTTCTTGGAAAAATGTTTCCAGGTCCAGTTCACTTTAAGGAATGAGCAGTAGTATTCTACCTCCCTGAGGATATTAGATGTAAATAAATTATGCGAAGTTGTTCTGCACAGATTTATCTATTTCTTCACCCCATTTATTTATTCCTTCCTTTATAACAGTATGCAAATGTATTTTGTATTTTGAGCTATGATACAATACTATTATATTTTATTATTCATATCATCCAAGCTTTGGCCATTGATAACTCTTTTAATTTGGTACCTGATAAGGTTTTTAACTTTTCTCCAATCTCTTTATTTTCTTCAACCTTCTTGTTTTAGTTTACTCTTTGAGTTTCCCAAACATTAAATTGATACCACCATAGACAACTCTATATTTCTATTTAACATGCACTTCATGCTACTAAGTTATCTCTAAGTATTACTGCCATTATATCACACAAAATTTGTTGTTGAATTTTCACATTTTTAAAATTTCTTTAATATTTGTTGATATTTCTTCTTGGCTATGTGTCTTATTTAGAAACATATGGCTTAATCTCCAAAAGTTAGGGGATTTTCCAAAACACTTCTGCTCATATTTTTTAAGTTTAATTCCATGGTGGTTAGAAAACATACTTCATACGGTCTTCATTACTGTAGATTTGCAAGGTACATTTTATTGTCCAGAAAGTAGTCTATCTTGTTGAACACCGTGTGAGTCTGAAAAGAATGTGTCTTCCACTCTTGTTTCATGGAGTATTCTGATAGTACTATTCAGGTCATCATATATATCCTTCCTGAATTTCTGCCTATTCTATTTATTAAATATTCACTGAGGAGTATTTCATTTCCCAACCATAATAAGGGATTTTGTCTGTTTCTCTTCTCAGTTCATGTCCCATGTATTTCCACACTCTGTTGTTAAGTCCATAAACAGTTAGAATGGTTATTATTCTTGAAGAACTGACTTCTTCATATTTATGTAACTTTCCTCATTCTTGATAATATTCCTTATTCTGAAGTGTGACTTGTCTAAAATTGATGCAATTTCTTCAGCTTTTCTTGAATAGTATTAATATATTTTGAACAATATAAATTTTTTATCTGATTCATGTTTTTTTTAATTTGAAAGAGAATAAAACAAAAGGGGGCAGTACAAAGCAGATCAGAACAGGACAACATAGGCAACACAGTACTTTACATTAAGTCAACTGGACATCAACAGTATCTAACACCATATCTCTTACTCTGCTATAGTTGAGCATAGTTTCAAATACAATAATATCAAACATAACACAATAGTATAAAGCCATGCATAGAGTGAAAGAATT
>PVJX010009630.1:0-60559 GCA_004027295.1 Dolichotis patagonum | reverse complement strand
AAATTCAAAGACCCAATCCAAAAATGGGCATCTGAAATGAATACACAGTTCTCAGATGAAGAAATACGAATGGCAAATAAATACATGAAAAAATGTTCATCATCATTAGTCATGAGAGAAATGCAAATTAAAACCACACTGAGATTCCATCTCACTCCAGAAAGAATGACCAAGATAGAAAACACTACCAACAACAAGTTTTGGAGAGGCTGTGGGGAAAAAGGAATTCTTCTACACTGTTGGTGGAAGTGTAGACTGGTGCAACCACTGTGGAGGTCAATCTGGAGATTCCTCAAAAAGCTGGGTATGGAAGTCCCATTTTACCCAGCTATTCCGCCTCTAGCACATTCCCAGAAGAACTGAAAACATCATACCACAGTGATATATGTGCACCCATGTTTATAGCAGCACAATTTGTAATAGCCAGATCTTGGAAACAACCTAAGTGCCCATCACCTGAGGAATGGATAAAAAAGTTGTGGCATTTTTATACAATGGAGTACTACTCAGCTGTAAAGAATGATCACATCGAGATATTTATAAATAAATGGACCCCACTTGAGACCATTCTCTTAAGCGAAATATACCAAACTCACAAGGGTAAATACCATATAGTCTCCCTAATATGAGATTTGATAAGAGTATATAAGACTATATGGTAAGCACGAGTCCCCATCTCATAGCTTCGAAGTCTTTCAAAGTTTTAAATCATCAGTTGGAATGGTGTTATCCTGTTTTGTTTGACTATATCATACTTGATGATATGAATAGCTGTCCTGAAGAAAACAAAACATTACGACAGATATTGCTGATTTAATATTATCCTTCTTAGAAGTCCTACCATGCTTTTTTTGTTCTACTACCATTGGTTCTATCTATCACATTGTGTCTTATTGGAATTTGAATATGTGTGATAGTTCAAACAAATTTTTTTCTTTTTTATCAAAAATGAGATATTATAGTACCCATTGATCATTTTCTGTTATTCGGTTCAGAAGGCCCTGTAATTCTTTCACTCTATGCATGGCTTTATACTATTGTGATATGTTTGATATTATTGTATTTGAAACTATGCTCAACTATAGCAGAGTAAGAGATATGGTGTTAGATACTGTTGATGTCCAGTTGACTTAATGTAAAGTACTGTGTTGCCTATGTTGTCCTGTTCTGATCTGCTCTGTACTGCCCCCTTTTGTTTTGTTCTCTTTCAAATTAAAAAAAAATGCTTAAAAAAAAAGAAAATGATAAGCCTGGTGTTCAACCTCAGCCTCCCTCAGTCTTAAAGTCAGCACCATATGACAGATTACCTTTGGCACATCTCCCCTCACTGACAGGATCTATCAAAAATTGAGCTCTTGTTGTTCCTAGCATCAGAATTCATTATTTTAAAATAGTATTGTTATCTCAATTAATAATATAATCCTCCAAATACTCAATAACTCTGGAATAATCTCTTTTTCTCAGTAAAGTGTTTATCAGCAAAATCCATTATCCTTAACTTTACAATGTACTAAGAATCCAAACCTTTCTACCCATTTCCATTGAGACCAGCCCAATATATTCCCCAGCACCTTCCTCCCAGATTCCTAGACTAATCCACAAACTAGGCAACTTGCTTTGTCTTTGATTGATTGCCTTCAGTCTGTTCTAAACATATAAGTTCAGTGATCTCCATTTTCTTTGCTTAAAACACTAGGCATTTCATTTTAAACTGAATTAACACCAATTTTTTCCCCCACTTCTCATGTTACCTATTCAATTCTTCCATTCGATCCCTAACTTCATCTTCTAATTTCCTGCTTGCTCCCTCTTCTCCCTTTTCTGTCTAGAATGGCACTCCCTCTAGAGAGCTCTCTTCTTTTTCTGCTGTAGGGAAGAAAACCGTAAAGGATTAATTGGAAATAAATCAGTTTGGGAGTGGTGAACACATGGTAGTTAATAAGCCAAATTTAAAATATTAGACATTTATTAATAGACAAGCTTATTTTCAGCATCAGTTGACACTGAAATTTGAAGACAAATGTTTGAGGTGATGGATAATAAAGATAATGCTGCTTAATTTCCTCTCCAACCACATTCATGTGTGTGTGTGTGCTTGTGTATGTGTGTGTGCTGTAGAGATTAAAGATATTTGATTGTTATTGCTATTGCTATCTAATGTATGCTGTTTGCCTTAAAACTCCTTAACTAACTAGATTCCAGAGGGAGAGACTTCACTTTGGAGGTTCATAGAATGAAAACCGAAGGAGAAAGAATGCCACTGCTGCTGGAGATTGTAACAGAGGTGCGGTTCTGGAGTGGCAGATCCAGTGCATATGTCCTGACGCTGCACAGTAGTTAGCTTTCTGATTGCACGTCATGGCTTGAGCAGTCTTTCTTTAGTAGCCAAGTTGTGGCATGTGGCTTTGTGAGCCATATGGTATCATGAATCCTTTCCTCTTCACAATGGGGAAGATTTTGCTCTCTGCTGTATCGCTGTTTGAAACGGTACATTTTTTCGCTGTTATCTTCAGATGCAGAAGACTACATTGTTTATCTTTCAAAATATTGTTTAATCCTTATGTTCTGAGAATGATAAAGAACTCTGGGAATATACAGGTGAAGAAAACATTGTTTTTTACTTACCTTATTTAAACTAGCTCTCTACCGAGAGAGAGAGAGAGAGAGAGAGAGAGAGAGAGAGAGAGAGAGAGAGAGAGATTTTTCAGTAGAAAATAAATGCATTTAATTGGTTTAGGTTTACATATCGTAAGGAATATTTTGGTTTTTAAACCCTTTTTGCTCTTTTCTGATTTTAAAGAAGAAAAGATATAAAACTATGGACTGATAAGAACACACAACAAATAATTAGCTTTCACCGCTATTTATCATCAGATAACTAAGTGTGACATTAGAAAGGACATATTTCAAACATATATTCAGTTAATTCTACTATTTTAAGATAATGATGTTTGCTGTCTATAAACATGAAAGATTGAAATCTATAATATGATGAAATCTTCAAGTTTCTTTGAATGGAAATGTGATTCTTCCCATTTGTGTAATGAAAATTAAAGAATCTATGTCTTTATAATTCTTGTAGAGTAATAGGGCATGTCTTATTTCTCAGTATGATATTTATGTCAAATGTATTTATACATAGATGGAAAAAAGATGTTAGACAGGTCATTATTTTGCTTACTATTCTGTTTATTTTGACAATGGTTATGCAAATCTGATCACAACATACATATGAATGAAAAGTATATAAACAAACCATTATCACTATATCTTTCTTAGATGTTTAATGAGCACATATTTGTCTTGCCATGACTAGGAAAAGAGCCTAAATTAAGCTGCAAATAAAGAAATTTTTTTTCTCTTTTCATTTGCTCGTTTGCTGTCTACTGCCTACCAAACATGCCTAATAAAATATTCAGAATCCCATAAATTATATATAGAAAGTAATCAGTGATAAGCATATATGACAGTAGAAACACTTGTAAATAGGTCATGAGGATTTAATATAAAGTGAGCTCAATTTGATATGACCATTAAAATGTGATGGTACTTTAAATTATAATATCAGTTATAATATTTAAAATAAAAGCCAGTCATTTAGTTATAGTTGAACAATTCATATGTTTCTCAATATTCCATTTTAAGATATATATTTGGCAATATTTTAATAAATAATAATCAGTATGACTGAAGTATGTGAAACCTTGAAAGGTTACTTTGCCAAGAAAAAGGAACATGATTATAAAGTGGATCAGGAAATAGTTGCTAGGTATGAATATAATTTGACAGATTTATTCTCAACTTAAAAGAAGAACTTTCTCTTAGAGATGTCAAGAAGTAAAATATACTTAATAAAAGATACCAAGCCATCTGACAGGAGACCTCTTCAAGCAAAATTTATTTGACAAGTGGGTTGAAATGATTCAGAAGAAAGCTCAATCTCTGAAATCTGGTGGACCAAATGAACTTTAATTCTCCTTTCAACATCAAGATATCATGCTTTGAAATGCACATTAAAATAACCATGCAAGTCAATAAATGCCAGTCACCAAATACCTCATAAGTGCTGAGGGAGATTAGAGGTGGAAGAAATAAATAACTCCTTCTGTGGCAGAAAAGAACCTCAAAGAATAAAGGAGAGACATTTGATCAAAGATCAGAGAAGTCCAAATATGCCTAGAGTGTTCAGAAAAAATAATAATTATAAAGCATATCATTTATATGCCTTATATCAGCTTTCAAAATTCATAACAAATATCAAATTTTAGTCTCCCTAAGATACATTGCCATATTATTCTCTATTATATGAAACAGAATTGAAATATAGGCTAGCCACAATAAACCAGCAACTAGGACCTGTGTTTTCTAACTTGTTTGCATATGTTCATTATTTTCTAAATAAAATTATATTCCATGGAGCAGGCACTAAAATTTTTAGCTGTGGTTATAAATATAAGTACTACAACTTGGAGCACATTAAAAATGTTCTAAATTTTGAGCACTGAATAATACATATTTAGTTCCCACAGTTAGATACATGTTTTCTTGGAGAATGTGTTTCTTTGAGGATATTCTTTGAATACAGTTATTTCAAAGATGAATAAATTTCATGCCAAAATGATCTCCTTCATGGGAATGTAGAGGTATGCTAAAATCTTATAGTGAACTAAATAATTCGTGTGTTATTGCTGTTTTTAAAATGTTATGCGTCTTAATGTATGGAGGAGTGGAGTCCAGTAACACTCTTTCTCTTGTTCTCTTGGCCTGAATGACTTCACCAAATCTCAATTTAATAGTCAGTTTTTAAACCAAATCTTCCTCTGCACTCTCCCACAGATTAACTCATTTCCCTTTCATATGTTTTACAGCACCCTCTGTTTCCATTCCTAACACATATCACAATGTTAATTTAATAGTTCACGGGGTTGTGATTCATTTCATGTCTATGGCCCTAATGGACTGAGTTCTCAGCTAAGAGGAAACCTCTTTTCTCTAAATACCCAGCAACAAGTAAAAGAGCTGGGATGTGCAAAAACTTCATAGAAAATATTTAAGTAAATGGATAAATGAATGAGTGATAAAACTGAATGTACTATGTAAAATAAGTACATGGATAATCCTTTGGCTCGCAATTAGTCTTACGCGATAGATTCCATAGCTTCATTAAAGGATAAGTTGTTTTGGATTTTTTTTCCTTGCAAAATGTTTATGTTGACATTTGGTGAAACTGTCTTACATAAACACATGCACACATTAATCAAAATATATAGACTTCTCTTAGAATTCTTTTTATAAGGTGACTTAGAAAATTGAGATACAGCAGGACATTTTAACTCTCAGGGTTGGAATTTTGTAACAATTGCATGGTGTAATTCCTGATATATTTTTTTAGATAAGTGTATATTTTATTAACCTAGATGGAAGTCAACAGTGTCTATAAATTAAGTCCTAATACAGGACCAAACAGGGGGAAAAATCCAAAAACCTTGTGTCATTTCTACACAGGGTCTCACTATGTTGCTCAGGCGACCTCAAGATTACAATTATCCTTCTTTTCCTCCTAAATTTGATAGCTCTAAGGCCCAGTTTGGATGAGCGTTTTATGTAAAGACACTAAATACATGCTTTTGATGTAGTAATAAATATTTAGCAAAATATAATTCATATGTTGCATGGTATGTCTGAAAATATAACTTAACTAATACAAAAGAAGAAATAACTTTATTTATTTGTTTATTTCAAACTGTCTCAAGCAGTATTTTGATGTGGCCTATTTCTTTATAGGATGAAGTTTAAATAAATCATCTTCAAATAAATTCATAACACTTTATTCATTTCCATACAGTAAAATTTAAAACATAGACATATATATGTACAATCAAATCTCAACAAGCTTTTTTTATATAGTCACTTTAAAAATATTTCAGTGATGAATGTGCTGATTTTCTTTTTCTTCTTTCTTTCTTTCTTTTCTCTTTCTTTCTTTCTTTCTTTCTTTCTTTCTTTCTTTCTTTCTTTCTTTCTTTCTTTCTCTCTTTCTCTCTTTCTCTCTTTCTCTCTTTCTTTCTTTTTTTGTACCAAGAATTGAACTGAAGATTTTATGCTTGCCAGGCAATGGCTTTTACTATTGAGCTGTATCTCTAGCTCTTGTTATCTTCTTTTATGTCCACGTAGGAGATTTCATAAGAAAAAAATTACTGAAAACTTTTCCACAAATGACAAGGAAATCAGTTACCTGTGTTTGTAAATGTGGCCTATGTGGCTAAAAGAATCATTTATTTTAAGACAGAAACCTTAGCTAATGTTTACAGTTTACAGACTTCTAATAGAATTAGCATGAATTATTGAAAACACAAACCTAGTTTGAAAAAAAAAAAGACATTCTTTGAAGATCAAGGTAGTTTGGGGCACTCTCTAGACTAATAATAGTCTCACCAGCAAGGATGATTCACACACAAAACAGAAATATATTGAGATACATGTTCAAAATGTCAGTGTGTTACATGCTATTGACATTAAGGCTTGTTCAGGGAAACAGTTTTTAAAAATTCCAATAAGATACGTCTCACCCAGAAGTATCGTTATAAAATGACAAGCATAATTTAAATGATATTTGAAAATAGTTTCAGGTATTCCAAGTAGTACTATCTTTTTATCTCAACACACAGATATCCATAGAGATATATAACTAGGTCACAATACAATTTCCATATATATTACTAATTTATTAGTGTAAATGAAAAGATTCAATGACAAAAATCTGCCAAGCCAAAAATATCTGAGTTGCAGAGAATTACACTGGGAAGTGTTGAATTTGTCAGTGCTCAAATTATAATGGATTAAGTCACAGACACTTTCCACATTACTACTTCATATCTCTAGGAACTTCAAAGCCATCGTTGGTATTAAAATTATGATTTATTAATGTTTTAGTCATTGGTCATTATTAACATTACTGAAGTCAACAGTGTCTGTCAATTAATTCGTATTAGTGGACTAACCAGGGAAAAACCTCGGTGTGAAATCACTAACATTATACGTCTCTGTGATCACATTTACTTATAGTAAAACATACTCCACTAATTTGTAACTAGACTACTATTGAAATACAATGGTGCTCCGTGAGATAGGAATGGCAGCTTAATTCATTGAGACATCAAAGTTATTATAGTGGCAAAGGTTTTAATGTGTTGTAGGATTATTGTGATGTAGCAGTTTAACTTGACTATTAAATGAGTAACAGTCAGGGGAAATGGTGACATTTTCCTATAATACCCTCAGCTACACATAGATAGTGATAAACAGTGTGTAGTTAAGTTTATCCTGCAGTGTCATAATTAGGCTTGTGTTAAAAAGGCAAAATGAAAGAAAAGTACTTCTGAGCTTAATATTGCACCCTTCATAATGAAACCAAGTATTAATTCTTTCAATTCATGCATTTGTTATCTTCGTAATACTCATCCAAATCATTAAAATAGTAATCTAAAAATAGTTGTTAACTACTATTACTATACACTTTAATATTTATCAAAACAAAGGACTGCTTACAAAGTATATCTCCAGTCCTTTATGAATAATCGTTATAGTGCTACAAAGCAATTGAAAATAATTTATTTCCATGAAAGAGAATTGTAAGTATATTTATTACTACATTTCTAATGGGATTTAAATGAAATAGGACAGTATGAAAGAAGCTTGTAATTGCCAAATTTGTCCTCTGGAAAAACTAATGAGAATTCTTTGAGCACAAATTTTATTTTAAATATCAAAATCGAAAGTACTTCTGTGAAAGTCCAAAAAAAAATGAAAATGACATTTTCAGCGAAGACAAAAACATATGTTTAAGCATTTGAAAATTAATACCAAAAATATTACATTACTCTTGGTTTTAATATATAAAATGTTATTGCATGGTACTGTGGAAACTGGGCAGGTGATTGGCTACCACAGTTTCCAGTGGTAATACCCTGTCTTCTACCTTAATGGTTGATGCTGGAATTTTCTAAGGATACTACCTTAACACATAATTCATTGTGATACATTCTGAATGGTTCCATATCCTATGTTAAATCCAATATTCCATATCCTATGATAAATCCTGGAATGTGACTCTAGAGGGAGAGGAGGGCAGCCCGGCACCCAGTAATGTTTAATTGCTGAGCCACTTTTAGAAGGAGCAACCGGTTAGCATTCTGGTGTCAAGGTATATGCATATCCTACAAACAACTCAGGATTGACCTTCCTTTTGGCAAAGTATTACTCCATGATGTGTAAATACCACATTTCCTTTATCCACCCGCTTTTGATAGATACAAGGTCTGCTTCCAAGATTTAGCTATTATGATTTATGCTCCTATAAACAGGGGTACGTAAGCTTTTCTGTAATACGATGACTTTAACTCTTCTGGGAAGGTACCTAGAAGGGAAATAATTGAGTCAAATGGAATTTCTAGTTTTAGTTTTCTGAGCATCTCTACTGATTTCCATAATGGCTATACTAGTTCACTGGCCCACCAATAGTGAAGAAGGGTCCCTCTTTTTTAAGTGAGAGGATTTAATGTAATAGTTAAGTGTATTTTCTCAATAATTTATACTTCAAAGGTAAAGCTAGTGTAACAAAGCAACAAAGTAAATGAACAGGTGATTTTTAAATTTTAAAAATGTTTAAAGTTTTCAAAATAAGATATCCAATTTTTCTTGCTACTCTACCCATTTGTAAGAAATATTAGAATATGGAAACATTACTGACTACTAAATTAATATAAATCTAAATATAAATTCTATGGTTTATGAACTACGTTCTTGAGACAGCATGAGAAGTGGGTTAAGGGGCTGATACAATCAGACCAGGTATGGTGAATTCTCAAATAAAATTAAATGAGTTTAGCCCTAAATCTTCTATTTAGAGAAATCAGGAAAAATTCCTAAAATTTTACTATTTTCCTTATCAAACAGATGCAAGTTATTTCTTGCACAATAGTTGCAAGTTCATATCTCTCCCTAAAGATGGAAGTTAAAGTATACTTTAATTGTAATATAACAGCTGTAACTAATATAAATATTTATACATGGAATGGTTAACATCTTACATGCAGCAGAATAGCACAAAACATGCCAAATAAAATTTACCTTAGCTCAAATTTTTGCTATATCATTGATATGTGAAGTAGCCTTCAAAGTTCTCTAATAGGTAATATATTTTTAATCAGCTTTTCTGTTTTATTCACTGCTGATGATGGCTAAATAGACTTGAATTTGACACATATTAAGTTCTCACTCAAATCTTATTCTTGGCATTTAAAAAAACATAAAAGTGTTTTCTCTTTTAAAAAGGTATCTATCTAGTTAACACTTAATATAAAGAAAAATGAGAAATCTTTTTCAAATAGTATTTTATGCTTCTTAATATTTGGCCCATTATTAATATCATTCAGGAGCTGTCTAATAGCTGCTAAAATCTACATAAATTCCAAAATATCTTTCATTTATTATTTATTGGAATACTGGGGTTCCAACTTCTTCCACTGCTTAAGCAACTCTTCCAAACTGCTCAATATCTTTGTATTTTTGTCACATTAACCTGAAAATTACAGGACTGACAAATCAAACATTAAATATGTAAAGTGCTTTAACAATGACTGGCACATAGCAAGTGCATGATAAGTGTTTGGCATAATCATCAATATATCATTATATGATAAGCAGCTAAACTAAGTACAAATTAGTGGACCATCAGACAGGCCTGAAGGCACTCAGTGTAAAAGATGAGAACACATCAAAACTGGAGGTGGCTGGAGGCACCTCTGAAGAAAACAAGTCCTTGAGACTATACTGGAATTTGTACCATGCTGTTCATTAAATCAAGATGCATCAAATATCTGAATGGGTGACCAATACTCCTGGATCTGTCCCTTCCCCAAGATGTTCTTGCTTTAGAAGTCATAGGTAAGCCAAGGTTTATGCCATCAGCCCTATAAACTGTCTCTTATTGGATCAATGTTAGCTGACTTGCTACACTTGTAATCTTATTTGTTGATTATAGACTGACCCACATCATCTTGTGATTTTGTCTTGTGATTTTGCCCAATAAACCATTCTTGGAGAAATTACCTCACTGACAGCCTACTACTAGGACCTCTCCTGTCTCTCAGGAGCTATCATATTCTGCAATAAACATTTTTCTACTCTTACCTGCATTTATACTTCAGAATTTGTACTTTGATTTAAGAGGACATGACCTCAGCACTTCTGATATCTAGCACGTGAGGGGTTAGATTTTTCCTGTATCAATTATTGACCAGTTACTGATGTTTAGTACTAAGAAAGTAAATGATTGGCATACCAAGAACGTATCTCTTTCATTCCAAAAATGTTACTCAATCAACAAAATTTAGGGACTACTATTATAAATAATAGCAGTTGGAATTGTAGACAAAAGTCCACTAAGATTCCCAAAACTCCTTTATAAGCATAATAATAGCACTGGAAAAAGTTTATTTTTCAGAATTCTAGAAATTAACCAAAAGGTTTAAAATAATTCAAGAAACAGCTATTGAAGAAAAGTAGATTCACGTTGTCTAAATTTGTGTATTATGTAGCACTTTTACTTGGTCTATTTTCTGGCTCTATGGTACTTTTGAAAACCAAAAGCTCACAATTATGAAAATTAGCAGACTAGCAGTTACTGGACATAATAGAATAGTTCTGAAGCTCCTTCAAAGCACCATTCTCAAAAAAAAAAAGTGCTTTAGAACTCTCAGGAAATTCCCAGGAAAACTATAACTCATAACTTGCCTTTATTTGACCTGACTTGGAACACTCCCAGTGCAGTCAGCCTTTCCCTAGGGGTGCTTGTCACAAACATTCATAGCAACTGTTTAACAACATGCATGTCTGGGATAATGAAAGCAGTCAAGCCAAACATGAAGCTGAACTTAAAAGGGAAGTCTGAGAATGAAAGACATCCATAGCTGGATTTTAAAAGCTCTGACATATTCCTAGAAATATTGAAAGTCAAATTAATTTACATGATTACATATGGCCAAGAAAGATCTGAGAGGACCCTATGTGCTCACGTTTGGATTGTTTTAAGGCTTTGTTAAAGCAGGTAATGAAGGTGAAGGTACACTTGTAAGCTATCAGCCTGAGTGGGAAGCCCTGCCTCAATGCATGTGGAGCCTCTGGAAAAAGATCAGGAATAAGTGTCAGCTTTCAGACATTTAAAGAAAATTATAGTTAATCATTAGCCGCCACTAAGCTAATCAAATAGAAATTTCAGGAGCCACACATTATAAACAACTCAAAAGGTAACAAATTGACTCACAAATATAAAAAAGAAAAAGTAACAGCAACAACCATTGTTGGGTAAAAAGAGATAATCTGAGATATGGAGATTTTGAATTTGATTGCTTAAAATATACAGTGAGAAAACATTACAAGACAAATAAAATAATATGGTTTTACATGCAAAATCAATTCAGTTAATAAAAACTATTCCTGAGGCAAGTCAGGCAATGGGTATAGTATAAAAAGATTTTAAATGAGGCATCTTTAACAATTCCAAAGAACTCAAGCAAGCCATATCAATGAAAATAAAATTTAAAATAATCTCAGCATGTAGAGCATACCAGTAAAGTGATGCTTTCTCATTTCTTGTTTTACATACATAAGAGTTATGAGGTTGAGAAATACAATAATTGTAATGAAGAAACTCAGAAGAAACTCAATAGTAGATATGACCTGACAGAAAAATGAATCATAAACTTGAATATAGGTCAACAAAAATTTTTCAGATATTGGAACACAAAGAAAAAAAAAAGAGAAAGCATAACCTTAAAAACCTGATAGATAACATCAAACACACCAAATGCATGTAATAAATGTTTCAGAATGTGGCAAGAAAAAAAGAAAAGATAACTGAAGAAATGATGCCCAAAATCTTCTAAATTTGATACCTATTAATCTACAAATGTAACAGGTCCAATAAATTTGAAGAGATCCACACCTGATACTGTGTATGCTTCATCCAAAAAAAAAGATTCCAGGTTCCTGTGTACAGTAAGCAAATAATTTCCAGTATACATCTAATAACAGATTAAAAAGTAGCTATCTTTACTGAAGATAAGGGGAAGATGTGCTCAAGGCAGAAACACAGGAGCAATGTTGATTCTGAATTCTGCTATAGAGCTGCAATTGATTATTATTTATAGGTTCCTTTAAGTGGAATTTTTGGCTCTTCTATGTGAAGAATTGCTATGTGCAAATAATGATAATTTGACTTACTGCTTTCCTATATGTAACTTTTATTTCACTTTCTTTCTTGCCTTATTGCTTTTGCTAGTGCTTCAACTACTATGTTGAACAGCAGTGGTAATAATAGACATCTTTGTATTGTTCCTGATTTTAAAGGTAAGATTTTCAGCTTTACCCTATTTAATATGATATTGGCAAGAGATTTGTCATAAATGACTTTTATTTGAGATAAAGTCATCCCATACATATTTTCTTCAGTGTTTTTATGACAAATGGGTATTGGATATTTCCAATGGGCTTTTTGTGTGTTCATTGAAATTATCATGTGATTGTCATCTTTGCTTCTGTTTGTTTACATGATGGGTTCTACTTGTTGATTTTTGGTATGTTGAACCATCCTTGATCCCTCGAATGAAGATTGCTTGGTCGTTGATTTGCTATGTTATGTTGACCAATATCTTGTGGATTTTTATCTATATTTATTAAAAAGGTTAGCCTATAGATCTCCTTTTTGTTGTTTAATCTTTGCCTACATTTGAATCAGGACAAAGCTAACTTCCAGGAATGGCTTTGGGAGTGAACCTTCCCTTTCAATTTCATTAAAGAGCTAGAGAGGTATTTGAGTTAGATCTTCCTTGAAGTATTGTGGAATTTAACAATGAATTCATCCAGATTTTTATAATCAGCTCAATTTAAATGCCTACTATTGGACTAATCATGGTTTTTTGTATCTTCTTTGTTCAGTTTTGGTAATTCATGTGTATTTGGGAATCTATCAATTTCTTCTTAATTTTCCAATTTATTGGCTGATGTATTTGGGAAGTAGTTGTTTCTGGATTTCAGTGATGTAGTTGTTTCTGGATTTCAGTGACGTCCATTGTAGTTGCACTTTTTTCATTCTTAATTGCATTGATTTGGGTCTTTCCTATTTTGAAAAGATTTGCTAAGAATATGTCTGCTTTTTCTGTTGAAGAACTGCCTCTTCTTTTCATGGATTCATTTATTTTTAATCTCCATTTCATAAATTTCTTCTTTAATCATTATAATTCCTTTTCTTGTGCTAGATTTAGGTTTGGACTGCACTTTTCTTGTTATCCTTTGAAGTTGGGTTGTTTATTTGGGCTTATTCTGTTTTTGTGACAGAGACATTAACAGTTATACTCTTTCTTGTTGAACTGCTTTCATTGTGAGCCATAAATTCTGGTATACTGTAGTGACATTATTGTTTATTTCATGGAACTATCATAGTATTTTTTTTTTGTGATTCATTATTACTTTTTCCTTGATTTCTTAGTCAAGGGTGTGTTGTTTAATTTATATATGTTTGCACAAATTCTGTGTTTTCTTTTGTCATGCATTTCTAGTTTCATTGAGATATGACCTGATAATACGCATAGTATAATTTCAATTCTTTTCACATTTATTTAAGCATGTTTTATTGGCTAAAAATTTGAAGAATGCTTCATGTTTGGAAATGTTCCTTTCAGAAATAAATGTGTATTTTCTTGTTGTGTGGAATGTTCTGTAGATGTTACCTGTCTTCAGCTAACCCAAACCAATGTAGTCAAAATGTCCATTCTTCTAAAAATTATGTGCATGTTTAACATAATGTTGGTAGATAGAAACACCAACAGCATTCTTCATAGAACTGTAGAAAATAATCCTAAAACTCATATTGAATAGTAAAAGAAATAACTATTTAACAAGCAGGAGGCCTCACAATCCTAAATTTTAAGTTATATTATGAAGATACAGTGATTAAAAACAGGATTGTACTGGTAAAAAAAAACAGACATTTGGATCAGTGGAGCAGAATAAATAATGCAGAAATAACTTCAGTCACATATTCAACTCTTTGATCTTTGGTAAAGAAGCCAAAAACACATACTGCAGGAAAGATAGCTTCTTTAATAAGTGGTACCTGAAAAATGACTATCCACATGCAGAAGATTGAATCTATACCCTTATCTCTCACTATATTAAACTAAACTCAAAAGAGATAAAAAATCTAAATGTTAAAATGGAATCAGTTTATCTTCTTGGAGGAGGAATTGGCAAAATTCTTGAAGTTATAGACGTACTTTATGAACAGAATGCTGGTTGCCCAGAAAAGAGTACCAAGAATCAACAAATAGAATGACACCAAATTCAAAAGTTTATGTACAGCAAAAGAAAAAAAGAACAAGAGAATAAAGAGGCAATGCATAGAATAGGAAATAAATTCTTAGAACTAATATCAATATAACATATATAAAACTCAAAAATTGCACCCCCAAAATAAAACACCCAGTCAGAAAAATGAGCAAGTGAAATGAATAGACACTTCTCAGAAGTAAAATGGCCAAAAAAGACATGAAGAGAAATGCAATTTAAAACAGTAATCTTTAATCATAAAAATGCCAATCATCAAGAAATCAAATAATAAAATATTCTGGTGAGGTTTTGGGGAAAAAAAGAACCCTTCTATATTGTTGGTGATAATGTAGAGTAGTACAAGCAATATGGAAATCCATATGGAAAATTATTTAAAATTTAAAACTAGAAATGACAGTAACTCTGCTACTTCCCTTCTAGGTGTCTTCCAAAGACAATTAAAGTCATCCATGTTTTTAAAACATAACTTTTTATAGTGATGTATACATACCCAAGTTTATAGAATGACAATTTGTAAGAGCCAAAACTTATAAGCAGTCTTTTATCTCAATAACAGGTGAATGGATAAAGAAAATGTGTTATTTACATATGGTGGAGTACCATTATGCCATGACGAAGGGTAAACTTGAGTTATTTGGAGAAAAATGGACATACCTTGAGACCAAAAGGCTAAGTGACGTGAATCTTATACACAGGCTTTGATGACATATGGTTTTTCTTAAACAAGAAAACAAAAATGTAAATAAAGAGTAAAATAAAAGATAAGTAATCAGAAGTAGGAAGAGAGATCTTAATCAAATTGGAAAGTGATCAAGAGATAAAGGGTAGGACAGAGAGTGAGAGATGGACAGAACTTGAGATGCACTGTGTAAGTACACCAATTTCCCACATTGAATGTAGTGATTGTGCAGCACAAACATGTACTAATAAAAATTTACAACCACAAAAACAAAATATAATTCATTAAAAAAATAAAATATTTGCAAATTATATATATGGAAAGAAAATTCTACCGAGTCTATGTATAAAGATCTACTGTTTCAGTGATCAAAAGACAAATACCTAATGTAAAAACATATAAAGGATGTGAACAGACATTTCTCCAAAGACACACAAATGGGCAGAAAGACTCAGAAAAATGTTTAATATAAATTATTATCAACAAAGCACAAATTAAAGTTATAAGATATAACTTACCCTCTGATAGGGCTGATTCCATTAAAAGGATAAAGATTTTTCCAAGAAAGTATATAATTCAGACCTTGCTGGTGGAAAGTAAAATAGTGTAAATTTTAGGAAGATAATTTGTCAAAATCATCAAAATGTTATTCACTGTGGGAGACCTGTGACTGACCTCAACTTCATATTAGCAGCCATCTTAAGTATTAGTTAAGTTTCTGCTTTCTGAGATAAGTTTCTGTTTCTCCACACCCTGCCCACCATTGCCTAGTTACTCCTGCCAATAAGTTGGGACTGCCCACCATTGCCTAGTTACTCCCGCCAATAAGTTGGGACCTCCCACTGTTGCTTAGTTACCTGTTGACTTTTTTTAAAACCCAACTTCCTCATTCCCCTACTTCCTATATAAGCGCTGTTTCTTCCTTAAATAAAAGAGACTTGATCAGAGCACTGTCTTGTCTCCACTCTTCCCGTCTCTTGTCTCTTTCTCATCTCCACTCCCCCTCTAGGGTCTCCATTGGCTTACCCCTAGGTCAGGACAATTCACTAATCTAGAAAATTTACTTAACTAGAAATCTTAATCCTACATACATATCCAAGACAAATGAACACATTTTTACACAAAAAATTTGTACATACTTGTTCATAGCAAAATTATTCATTATTATCAAAATCTGAGGCAAAAACTAAAATTTCTACTGAAAAAAATTTTAAGGTGGTATATTGACATAAGGAAATGAATAGAGTATATTTACATGATGTAACATAGATGAACACTCTGTAGATATAACATAGATGAGATTATGTATGCTAAGTGAAAAAAGTCAAATAGAAAAGACATAGTGTATTATTTTGCTTATATAATGCTATGGTTTGTATCTAGCTGTCTTTTCAATGCCTCATGCATGTATTGGTAGGAGTTTTCAGACATGGCTGGATCTAGGAGTTGTGATACCGGATTTAAGAGTATGTGATAACTAAAAGGGTTTATCATAATTTTGGAAGTGAATAATGAAAGTCCACAGCAAGGTACCAAACAATAGACTTTTGGCATGGATGGAATATAAAAGGAGAGAGAGAGGTGGGCTTTGTGTTCACTGCTTGCTGCTTCTCTGCCTTTTGCCTACCACTCCATGGCCTGTTTCTCACCTACAATGGCTATGTACCTGGCTGCTCTGCCTTGGAAGGAGGTGGCTATGAATTGAAACCTCTATGAGGTAAAGATTTTCTACCTTAACTTGGGGCATGGGAGGAGCAGTATCTTAACCCAGCAGTTAAAAAAAGTAAAAGTAAGTAAGACTTAGGAGATGTCTGGAATAAAGAAATTCACAAATACATAAGGTAGATGTCCGCATTTCAGGGCCCACTGTGGGGGTACAGTAAGGTCCAGGGAACTAAAGGGAAACAGAAGGGGTAAGGGAAAGGGAAGGTAAAATGATTGAAGAGCTGTTAAGTACTGGTACCAAATACCCATGAGGAATGTAAACATTAATTGTTGTAATCCTGACCTAAAAATAATAATAGCATAATGAAACCATAATAAAAATGGAGACAAGCAGTATAGAAGCAGAGGGCAGGAGGTGGGTGGGGAGGAGAAGGGGAATAAAAGTGAATCAAGGAGTGTATGTCCATAGGTCTACTCCCTAAGATGAGTTTAAACTTGAAGTACAGCAAACAGTACTAATAAAAATAAATTGAAAAACAGCAAAATAAAGAATGATAGTTAATATTTCAGTTGAGGTTATCTAATTCCTATCATTAAGTAGGAACGATAGTTAGAACTTGCACTGAACAACACTGAATTGTATATTTTATACAAGAGTATTACAGTTCAGTTCAAAAAATAAGGAGAACTGCTGCCATAATAATGCGTGTTGTTTCCTTCATTAACAACAAATAATCAATGTTTAATAAATACCGCACAAGATTGAGACCACTGTTAGGTGAAAACACACGTTGTTCTGCCCTTATCAAGCTCATATTATAATATGAAAACAGATAGGTGAGATAGCTATATTTAAAATGTATCATGTATTATGAAGGAATGATACAGGGGACTATGTAAACCAAGGCCACTAATGACAGACAGCAATGTTACAAATTTGATGAATTAAGAAAATAAATCTCAAACACACAGAATAATCCAGTGAGTGAAATGTGATGAACTTGCAAACTAAGAATACCATTAATAGCCCAGTTAAGATTTCTCTATTTGATGAGGAGATAAAGCCATTCTAGAATTTAGGGTGGAAACAAGAGTGAAGCATTATCTGGGACCTGGCCAAAATCCCCAGCCTCCCAAATGAGTGTACTGTGAAGGCTTAAATGAGGCAAGTGGTATGATTTTAGGGTTCCAGGAGGATCAAAACCTTCTAGCAGAATTCAAGATATGGAGGTTGAGACAAAGAGCTTCTCTCGATGGCCCATATTTGTTAGGGTTTTTCAAACAAAGAAAGAGGATACTGAGGAAAGCACAGGAACTGAGTGGGACCTTGGGAATAACTTCAAAGACTTCTTCAACTAGTAAATTATGCCAATTTAGGAGAACTGTCCTATCTCCATGATGACATTTATGTTAGCAGTGAGACAACAGGCATGAGATGTCCACAGCTGCAGTCTCTATCTCCTTAATTGGGACTGGATCCAGGTGTCCGCAGCTGTGGCCTTATCTTGCCCTGTGCGGCATCTCTGGCACCACAGGCCACTACAGGCCTCATCCAAGACCAGTGATTCACAGAGGTTCACTTACTATGAATCAGCTCCTGTCACCAGGCAAGGGGCCGAGGCCTAGGATAGACTCACAGATAAACACAGAAAGCCAATGAGTTAATTTTAAATCCTGCTCAGAGCCGCTTCATAGTGCTCTCCAACAGAGCATGATCCTCTGTTTATGAGTCTAAGGGAGGTATCAGGGATGTTTGAATGAAAGCAACAATGAAACAGAAAAGAAGTAGGAAAACATTGCAGAAGTCCAGAAGAAACATGATGGAGACTTGGGCAGCCATAGTTACACTGGTATTGGAGAAAAGTAGATGAATCCAAGAACAATTTGGGTGGCAAAAGGGATAGGACTTAGTGAAACACTGCTATTGGATTTTGGGGAATGACACTGGATTTTTGGAAATATTCTTGATTTCACATCTCTAATGTGTTCCGTGTGAACCTGTCTAGTAGGATATAATTCCATAAAATTTAGTTTCTCATTTTATCCTATTTTTCTTCCTTTTCCATTTTAAACACACTAATAGAGCAGTAAAAAAGAATAATCCTACAATAGATAGTCACATTTAAATTTCTGGTGAATGTATTCCCAAATATTATAACTATATTAAAAAACTTTTAGTGCAATAACTACCACTTGGTATGACAAAAGTATGTATATTTTCTACAGCTGCCAAAAACGTAAAATCAAGTCAGATAATATTATCTATTAATAGTGTATTATTGTTAGACATTGAATATATTTGCCATAGTCTGCTTTTATGAATCAAGCTGCTGTTAATGAGCATATGTTAGTATAGATTTTGGTGTATTTGTTTCATTATTTTATTACTTGAAATGCCTAAAAGACTAATTAGTAGTTGAAAAGATATGCACAACTTAGGGTTTTTTATTAATAGTATAAAATCTGTTTAGAGAATAATGTATGAATTTAGTTCTCCTTTGCAATATACCCTTCAATTTGAGGCTATACTAAATAGCTTTATTAATTATAAACATCTTAAAAATAATTTCATTGTTTCTCCCAGCTAAATTCTGAATTGAAATACTGTGTATCATGCATAGTGTTTTCTTTTTATAGATATTGAAGAGTGTCAGAGAAAATTAGTAACACTGCACAGTACCAATTCTTTCAGTTTGACAGTAAGAGTTTAGTATTTCAAATCTAAGACAAAGGATAGGTATTGATTTGTGAGCTGTTCCTTGATAAACTTCCTCTTAAAACTGCCTGAGAACATCAATTTGGGATAAGCTATTTGAATTTTGGTTAAGTTTTTTAATTGTTTTAATTCTTGGTAAAGTAACATTTTCCAACTTAATATTTCAAATTTTTTAAAATTTTTGCTATCGACTTATGTGTTAGCTGTTGTATATTTAAAAATAGTTTTTTGTACTTTTATCTTTAGCATTTATCACATTCTGTTAAATACAGAATGTGATACTTGTATTTTGAAATTTTTATTTCTTCCAAACACAGACTTTGCATTTCTATCAAATGGAATTTTTACTTTTTTAAAATTAATTTTGTATTTTGTTTTTGTTATAATTAAAATGTTTGTATCAGGATACCATTAATCATTCACTTACTTATTTTTTCTCCAGATAGTTTATCTTAATAAATTTTGCCTGTGTAACTTTGGTATTACCAATAATTTATAGTATGTATACTTGTTATTTAAATATTACAGTAAACTTTGACTCAAGAGATATGGAGAATAAATAGATGAGTTCTTTTTGTCTTTTAAATGACTTGACTTTTATTTTTCTCTTTTATGTAATATTGTTTTTACATTTGTTATCCATTTAAGAATTTGGATTCAGAAAATGTATACTCTACGTTCTTTTCTCTTGCAGAGATAGATTTACCAAATGAAGGAGCAAAGCTATTTTCCCAACTCCTTTATTTTATGACTTACTTGGAAATTTATGCTCAACAATTTGATTTTTACTTCTGAATTTTATTTGAAAGACTTTTGAGTTATATTATACAGTAAAAATAAAAAGAAGACCCTTTGCAAGACACTTTACTTGTCACAGATATTATATTATTTCAATTGGTGTCAAATGTCTGAATTTGAAAGATCAATTTATAAACCATTCTTAAAACTACTCAGTTCAGTAGGAGTTTCAAGTTAGTGTGTAATAAAGATGAAGTAAAAATGAAAAATTAATAAACTCTCAAGCTGATATTGAATAACTTACATAATGGTTTTCCAAAGTTTGGGCAGCTTTGGAAATACTTGAGTGAAGAGTAATTATCTTGGGTATATTTTGTATACACTAAATAAGTAAATAGTAAATCTTCTATTTTATTTTTTGTCATGCCATTTTTATATAGGGCACCATGAGCACAAAGCCATTGGAGATTTGACCTCACTTTTGTGAAACTAACACATCAGTATTTGGCTTGATGGAACTGCTGCAATTCCAGTAGTTTCCAAGGTGCTCTTCAGAAATTTTTGATGTTTTCACCCTTTGTGTGCTTCATGCTTGAAAATAGTCATTGACAAATACAAACAGTGCCAAAAGATGATAAGATGAATAAGGTGCAATTGTGAAGTGTTGGATATTTTTCTCTGGGAAGATAGGCCTTTTAAAGATCTAGTTTAAACACATGATCAAATTTTTCTTTTAGCTAAATGTTTGCTGCTCTACACATTCCATTTAAAAAGTCACAGGGAATGAATTTATGTCAACTGAAAATGAAATTGCAAATATACAAATAATTGATGCTTTATGCAGAAATCTTGAAATTTATTCTCAAATTCCAGTATAAAAACAGAAAGCAAGCCTGAATATTTTTTGCTGTTCATAGGCTGAGTTTAGCCAATGTATCAAAATGCATAGAATTGTTTGCTGTGACTTGAGCTTCTACAATTAAGTTGGTAGCGCTACTGTTGTTTGAAACGTTTTTCACTTTCAAGTCACACATTTAACACATTTAAATAAGCTATCAAATTTACCCAAATTGCAAAATCTACAAGCCATTTTTTAGCTTTAAATTCAGGATCAAATTTTATTTTTGGTCTGATAAAGATACAAATCACAAAATCTTTTCAGCATTTTATGTCAAAATAGCCACTTAAATTCATAAAAGTAAATTACATCCTCATAATCAACATCCATACTTTTAACAAACTCCCGGAACTGACTAAAATTCAGTACCTTGGACCCTGTGAAAGTCACAACTATGATGGCAATTTGTGGGACATAATCTATTTTTACAACTTTTCAATATAAATTTCTTGACATACAATACAGTGATGTATCATTAAACATGACTTGCTGTTAGCAATTGCATTGTCCTCTATTAATTTTAAAAGTTCCCTTTTTTTAAAATCAACCATCAATTGGGTCCATCAGGACCTATACTGGATATGTTGATGAAGGTTAAAGAAAAAGCCCTGCAATGCAGTTATTACTGCTTCATACAAATCACGAGATTCCCTTGCAACTTGAATGACACCAAAGAAACCAGTGCATTAGTGACACAAAATTTATTATTAAAGCTCTAACAAAGGCAGCGAGTTTGAGCTGTATCTGTAACATTAGTCCTCTCATCTATCACCAAAGCATAAAGTTTGAAATGAGAAGTTCTACTCTCTAATTGCCTTTTGATAGATTTTCCTATTTCTTTATTTCATCTGGCTATAATCTTGTAAGCCAAACTAATGAGAGAAAAACCTATTTTTAAAAACATGAAAATTTTGTGTCACCATGCATTACTTAATAGACACATTCAACAAATGGTTTTTCAATGTTTTGCTATCATATTTGCTACCAGAGAGGTGGTTTTATAATAAAATTCTGCTATTTTGTCTTTATGAAATATTCTTTGGTATTTATTGAATTTGGTAGCATGTTTTTGCATATCATGTCTTCTCAAATGATAATCTTTGAGAACTGATGTGATTTCCCTGCTAATTAAGCATAATTCCCCATGTGTCTTCACAAAAAAAAAAATTCATTTTTTCATTTACAATGAACATTCTTCCTCCATCTACAGTTTTCTTTGAGAGTTGTATTTTCTTGAGAGATGATGCTGGAGACATGGTTGAATAAGCACCTTGGGAAGCGGAGGTAGGAGGATCGCCAGTTTGAGACCAGCCTACTCAACTTAGTGACTTAGTGAGACCCTGTCTCTAACTAAATACATACATAATTAAATAAAGAGGTTAGAGATGTAGCTCAGGGTAAAGAACCACATCCTCCATCACACTCCCCTAAAAAGGCAATAAGCAACTATTTATATTTCTGTATAACTATATGTGTGTTTAATTATAACTATCATAAGCAAAAAACTTCGATGATTTTTCATACATTTCTATCCCATAGAAGCTGAAACACTACTTTATCACATAAATTTATTTTATAAAATAACACAAGCTCAACTTAATAAATAAGAAAAGTACACGTCTGCTTGGTAGCAATAAAAGTTTAAGAGGCACACACATAGGTGGGTAGAGGTATCGGTAACCGCTGCATTTTATTCGCCAAGGCCCGGAAGTGCCTGTGACTTTTCACACCTTTGGGTCTCCTTTCTCTTCCCAGCGTGACCAGCACGGAGGCCACAGTAGCAGGGTACCGCAGCCTCCACGCACAGCGGACCCTTGCCATCTGCACAGTCAGAAAAATGCCACTGAAGTCTCATGGTATCGTCTGCTACACTACTGCACCGGACAACACGTGGCCCAAGGGCCATGAGCTGGACACATCTTGTTTACACAATTTAATGGACAGTTTTTAAAGCGTTCTTAGTATCTTCATCTATGTGCCAGGAAGTATCTTTTCCCTGAAAGTAAAATGTTTGCAATTTAATATTAGCTTTATCTGTGGATTATTTGACAGAAGAAAAGGAAGTCAAATGAATATTTTAATTAAAGCTACAGGAATTTATTCAACAAACAGCAAACATTTAATGTTTAACCTGTACCTTTAATTTGTCCATTTTCTAATTAATTTAGGAAGTTTCAGTTAAAATGTGTTTTGAGGGTTGGGAATTTAGCTCAGCAGCATAAGTGCCTGCCTTGCAAGCACCCAGTTGTGAGTTTGATCCCCGGTACAGATAAAAAAAAAGAAAGGGGAAAAATAAAAAGAAAGACAAAAAGAAAAGTTAAAATGTGTTTCGACTTTCTAAGAGTCTTTTTTGTCTATGTCTCACATTCTAACTTCTTTTAAGAATATGATACACATTGTATTAATTAGTGCAATTTTTTTCTTTTGAATGAAATTTGTTTCATTTTTCATAAAACAAAAGACATTCAAAAATACAATAGCACCTTTGTACCTTTTGTGGGGAAATACAGCTTTGTTTAATACAAAGTGGTGTAGCAAATGGTGGTAGAACTTTTACTATTTATCTATGTATCTATCTATCGTCTATTTATCTGTCTAATTATTGCTATGCTCGTGATTGAACACAGTACCTTATACGTGCTAAGTAACTACTCTACATTTGAGTGATATCTCTAGTCCCCAAGTTTCAACAATATTTTACAAACATGACTGGTCTAAGTTTACATTTTTCACTTTCAAAATAGATTGTAATTTGAAGGATTCTAAATTGAAGTATATGTATATATATATATATATTTAAAATAATTAAACCTTCTGATAGAGTGGCTATTCATTGCTGTGCAGCAGCAGTGCTGGAGTGGAATTATGTACTTCATAAACAGATGCTTGTAGCACACAAGACCATACAGCCACAAACCTATCACTCATCCATCTGTGGCAATTTTATAATGAAGAATCCCAGTGCATCATTTTTCAAGGCAGAAAATTGATAAAAATCAACAAGACTCATTTGCCAATTGGTTTGGATTGCTAGATTTAGCATAGAGTGGGTTTTGAGATAACAGAGTTGAAGAAACCTAAGTCACAACTGTCTCAATGTTTTTTCACTGGAGAGTTGATGTATCTGTGAGACAGTTCCTATAGTGAAAGCAAAAGTGAAACAAGACTATCAAATATCTCATTAAAATCTTTGAGCATTCTCCTGTCCATCATTTGGGGTTTGGATATTGATGCCTCCTGTAGCATTTGACATACAAGGGCAGCGTGACAGAACCCTGGAAGAGAAGGAGACTGTGTTTTTGAAGTTCTGCCTATGGAACAGGTCTTCACACAACACTTTATGCCTGCAAAACCGTATATTGTATTCTGATGCCAAGAATAACTTAACCATATATGCTGCTGGAATGCTGAGATTAGTCTTATCTTGATTACATTAACTTACGGAGATCTTTATACTAAGTTAAAATTCTTAAACTATTCTGACTTGCTTTTTGTGATCAGACCCCTTCCTTCAGAATTTCTCAGTGTTTTCCTGACTATTCTGACTAGCCATTCTGTGCATAGTCTTTGTTTCACTGGTACATGGGTTGGTTTTATTTTAGTTTCACTTCAGTTGTTTTGTGTAGGTCTTTTAATTGAAAGTCTTTCCTCCTCCTCATCCTCCTTTTCTTCCTCCTCCTCCTTTTTCTCCTCCTCCTCCTCTTCCTCGTCCTCCTCCACTTCCTCCTCCTCCACCTTAGTCTTCTTTTGGATATCTGATTCAACTTATCTAATAGAATACAATGCAAACTTCACTTCATCTGATAATAGTTTCCTAATTAAATCTGTAAAATCCAGTAGGTCAGCGTTCTCTCAGACTTAATATCATGGTGTAGTTCTCTGTAAAAGTAGTTTTTAAATAAGTAAAATTCAATTGTGTCATTTTCATTAAACACATACTCCCTCCACTAAAATGTTCATTTCATTAAATCAGGGGCTAGCTTTATTGTTCTTATTATAATTATTATTTTAACCCTTATTATAATAAATAATTTGACCAAAAATGAAGAACACAGAATGGATGCTTTAGCCAAAAGCCAACCACATGTTTATACTATCATAATACCACTCGTGTATGTATCTATAAATTCTACCAAAACTCCATTGACAGCACTCTATCCACAAGATCACAGAATCTCTTTCCAAATATCAACATTGAGAAATATAATTACTTACATGCTTCAATTTAATCTAGGAATCATATTATAAAAAGTTGCTGCTAACCGCATTATTTTGCCTGGCAGAATCTGGCTTTTCTCCTTCCACATGTTGGTAGGACTCTTTTTACTCTCCACAGTTTCTATATTTAAATAAATTATATGACCACTCCACTGATGTTCAATCTATGACTTTGTGGGTATTTTGGGACAATTACCATCTTCACTGGGTCCTCTGACTCACACTACACATTTAGAATTTGCAATGAATCATAAAATATAGTGAATGTATTATTAATTGATATAGTTAAGCCTTTGGGGGAACATCATAAAAACTGTTAAGCCACATTTTTATCAATCAATTTCCTAATACATTAATTGCATGCAATGTGTACCATAAGAAGTTGATGAAACTTCCCAAAGGACTAATTTGCTTTTCACTCATGTCATGTATACCGAGATGATCTGTATCAATAATTATGATAACAGTCAGTTGAAAAGGAAATTGGGCCCTTATTCTAATGTTACTATTTTTTTGAATTGGGAATTCTTTCTGGACTGTATATTTTACAAACTCAAATGTAAATGAAACACACTACCACTCTAATTTAAATATTGCATTTCATGGATGCAAGAGACAATAATAATAGGGAAAGGAGTGTGCATAACTATATTTAGAAAGTTTTAGAATGTCATAAATTTGGCATCTCATATCTAACAGTCAATGAAGCATTTAATTAAGATTTGATTAAAGCAGTTATACTTCTAAGGGTTTTGAAAAAGTGACCTGAATTCATAAGGATCCCAGGAAATAATTATCTGAGTATGCTTGAATTTGAGTTGTAAAGTTTGCTAATTTAGTAATTAGTTTTTTTATTCATTCATGTATGTCATTAGCTTCAAATACATAAGTTTATTTTGTGTTCAATATTTGAAAACATTGGAAGATCTGAAGAAGAGTACAACTGCACTCAAGTTATTATCATAAAACATTATGGATGTAGTAAAGGGAAAAAAATCCTACAAATCATAGAAGAGATTTTAAGAAGGAAGAAAACATACAAGATATGAAATATAACTATAAAACAAATGTCATAGTTCAGCTTAGGTTGAGGATTTCACATAGACTAACAAATATTAAAAACACAGCAAGAAGGAAATATTAAGAGCTCTTGTTTCCAAATTCAAAGGAAAGTGTTAGTCAACTTAATTTGGTGTAATGGGTTGTTGGCAAATTTATTTCATCTGTCTATAAACAGTCTATTGACTTCACAGCTACTTCTGTCAACAGACAGTATTGCACTTCTATCCCTGATGTTGGTCATACGAAACTTTTTCTCTTCTACTATAACAACAGTAAATTTGACATGGGGAAAAGAGCTTTCTTATTTCCACTTTTCTTTTGTGGAACAGTGCTGTCAACAGAAAGCAAAGCCAAATTAGATTACTGTGAGGAAAGAAGTGATAAAGGAAAGAACCTGTTTTGGTCCATCAGAGGCCACAAAAAGCCAGCTCCAGGTTAAGGTACCATCAGCCTGCACTCACAGGTGTGAGCCCACAGACCAGGCAAGCCTGAGGCTCAGCAACAGATCAGGCAGACGACCTACTGGTTCCTCAGAAATACTATGTGGGTATTTCATGCTAGTGAGACATACATATACAAAAACATGCACATATACATATCTGCATTTGGTGTGATTTTATCAATGTGCAGTTGATTAACTGGAGGTAAAAGTGGGAAGACTCAAGTATGAATGTAGGGTTTTCATGATGTTTATAATCTCTGTTTTATTAACCGTATACTCATAAACATTTTCAAACATGCTGTAAAATCCACTGTTCATTTCCTGAGGAATGTAAATATAACAGCAAAGTTGGATTGCTGAGTCGGTAAAGTCTGAATTTTCCTCATTAAATTTAAGTCTGTGATTCTGTAAATGTCTTTTTTTTTAAATTTAGAGTAACTGGCTTGATGATTGGTAGGGCATAGAAAATAATTTTGTTTCTGAAAATAATCCATTATTGACTAACTGAAATATCATATTACATGAGTGACATAGCTGAAATCATAGTCAAACAACACTCAACTAATCCAAGAAATATCCTCAATCCAATTCAAAATATTTAATTCCTAAGTGTTAAGCTTTGCACTGTGGAGAAATTATTTTGATGTTATCAATGAAAAAAGAGAATTTTTTATGGAATATATTTTAATTACTGTATTTTAAGTAAATGGAATACTTAAAATAGTATAAAATACAACATTTTAAATGATTATTTATAGAAAAGAAGCATTTAATAGTCATATTTTGTTTTACTTTTCTATGTTCTACTTATCCCAAAAAATTTGGTAGGAAAAAAATCATTCTTTTCTAAAATATAAGTATTATTGCATAGAAGGTACATATCTACATAATTTGCAATCATAGTGGTTCCCTATTGAGCAGAAATAGTTTTTTTTTCCTAATTTCACTTAGTAAACTTGTGTAAAATATTCAAATGTCAGCTCTCTGTTAGAATGATGAGGTAGAAGCTGAGTGATCACACCACTGAAAATTACCAACTGCACTGTGACAGTTTAGTTCCATAGTGGAAAGATCAGTAATCTCTTATCCTAAATATTATCTTCTATAATGTCAGATTACACCAAGAATCCCAATCTTATACCAAGCCATGAAGAAACTTCTATAAAAATTATATTGTGAGAAAAATAAAATATAGATAAAGGAAATAAAGAAGAAGATCTTTTGAAAATGGAAAGAGTACAGAAAAATGGAGGAAGAAGGGAAGGAGGGCAGAAAAGAATGAAGAAATTATGGAGATGTGTTACATGCACTCAACACCAGCCCATGAGGAGCATACTCATTATACACTGCAAATGTGTACTAATAAAAACTAAAAAAATACATTGTGGATCATCAAAGTTTGTGGTTAAATCTCTGAACCTTCTGGAACTCTCACGGAAGGCAAAAATTACAGGCTGAAGAAAAAGGCTGTTTGGATATTGCTGTTAAGGAAAATAACACTAAACAAAATGAAGGAATTCTTTTGATGTATTAAGCAAGCAAACAGAACATATAAAAGTCCAAATATCTTCCAAGCTAATTGACAGATTTGTTAATGTTCTCTCACAGCATTCAACACACTCCAGCTCCTTGTAAAAAGGCAATTCTCTTCCCCAGTGTAATTTGTGGTTCATTAACTTTCAGTTGCTTAGAAGCAAAAAATTACTGGAAGGTCAGGTAGGTTTCTACCACTTTAAAAGAAACAATTATTTGGAAAAAATGGTCCTTAAGGATTTAGGATTTTATTATTCAGTAAACCTCCTTGAATTAACTTTTAATACAGTTTTAGAACATATTAAATCTCTTTTGGGGGGAAAATCAAGAAATAGAGCAATAAAGATATTTTAAATGAAAAAATCATTGGAATAACCAGATATGCACCAAAAGGTAGCAACTTTTGACATCATTCATGGCTTTATATCTTCTGTCTATAAATGCCCCTCAGTCTCAAAGTGCCAAGGCAGATAAAGTAGTCACAACAAGATGTAACTAATTGTGCAAATTGATTCTGATGTTAATAAGATCAAATTGTGTTTTTGCCTCACAGTTAAGAGAATGGTATTGAATAGGTGTATATGATTGCAGGCCTGATAGTAATCACCACTTAATTTTTACACCTATGACTTAGAATGTTAATGTTGACTATTGATAGGTAAAAGATAAATCAAAGTCAAATTATGGAAAAGGTCAATGGAGGTTCCGAATTCAAGGAAGTTATTCCTCTAGGAGATAGGATTTCATTCAGTCTTGCTAAGACTGAAAGGTAAAATCTGTGGTACTTCTGTTGAAACCCAGCCCGAAAGTGTGATAAATTAGTGATGAACAAAGGAAAAAAGCATTTTCTTATTGTTGCATTTGTCTCTGGTATTACTTTGATTGGCAGAAATACATAGGAGCAAAGGTTTCTGAAGCTGCTGTTTTTCTCCTGATGGACACAAAAGCGATAAGAAAGATTAAGATCTCTACACCTCCAGTGAACTGATGCAACCATAGAAACACTGTTACTAAAAATTTTTGATAAGATGAATGTGTCTAATGATAGCTACCTAGACTTCAAAGCATCACTCTTCAAAGCATTAATCAAACCATTGCAAACTGCAGAAATTTCAATAAATGATCAGTGATGGTAAATAATGATAATACAATCCAGTTTGTATTTCTAATTGCTAAATTTGAACATATTGATATGTGTCTCATTAAAAAGTGGCATTGTATAAAAATTAAGAGAATATTTTAGAATTTGAAAGGTTATAATGAGATAATTAGGAAATCAATAGTGACAGAATTTTAATAATTTTCCTTATTCATTAAATAATAAAAATATTCAGTGATTAAATATATTTAAACCACTACATAGTTAACCCTAGATAGCAAGAACAAATTATGTATGTTAATGCTTATAGTTACTTTAGTGAGAATAGAGCTTAGAGAACCTTAATGTTTCTCACTGCCTTAACAATTATTTTAAATAATATAAATCAATAAAAATATTAAATGGATTAAATAAATTTTGTTAGCTTTGCTTCTTTTAAAATACAATGTAGTACACAATATGAATTTATAAAGCTACATTCTGCCCAAGCAACCAGGATTCTGAAAGAAAATCTTAGCAAAATAACATATAGTAAAAATAAACACATTTAAAATCTAACTACAATAATGATGTTTTCCTTTGCTTTGATTAGCAGTAGGATGAAATTACTCATACATATTGCTATTATTAAAATTAGCAATTAGAGATGAAACCTTACCCAACAAGAATAAATTGAGAACTGGCAAAGAGCTCTATAGGAAATGAAATACAATAAAATAAAAACTCCTTGAAGCTATAATGGAAGCTAAAAGTATATTACTGAACATGTGAATTATCTTTTGCTTTTGTTACAAGGATTTATAAACTAATTGAATATAATTGAAAGAGTTTACTTTCAACCAAGATATTCTTGAAGTACTCATTATACTCAAAGCACTGAGCTTTATTTTCTAATAGTATATGAGTCTCACAACCAATGTAAGAGTCAGATACTACTATTATTGCCTCTTACAAAAGGGATTATTTGTCAATAATTGCACAACTAATATATTTTGGTCCCTATTTTGAATTTTGGTTATTTGACTTGACTCCTTGACTTCATTATACCCCAGGTAGGTATCCCTATGTCTCTTAAATATTAAAGATGTTAAGAATATGGAAAAACATTGTTCACATTTCTCCATTCTGACTATATTGCATTGCTACACTTGATTGTTGAGAAGTCATATTGTAACAATATTTCTGTTTTGACTTGTGAATAAGTTTAATCACTATTTGAAATAGTGCTCTATCTTTATCATCACACATTCACTTATTCAATAAAGATTTACTCAGCTCTTACTAGATACAAGTTTAATACAATACCAAAATTGAATCCATCACCAGTTGCAATATATAGTATTGAGAAAGACAGACAAGTATCCTATTCTTGAGAAATTTACACTCTAGCTTGGGGGGAAATGATACTATAAACATCTAAATAAATAAAACTGTCTAGAGATCTGGTAGAAAAAAATTGATTTTATGACAGCAAAAATCACTGAGTTATTTTTTTGTTTAGTACACTGGACTAGTTGTCCCAATAGTTACTTGTGAAATGGGAAGCATAGAGTATTTAAGATTTTAAGATTTTGTAATTTGCAGATAATTTGGATTTTTTAATATGTATCCCAGCTCTCACAGTACCTACTCGTTACCTCAATGCCATTTACCAGGGGGCTGGTGGGTCCCAGAACCCAAGATTTTGCATTTCATGAACAAAGAGCTGGAAGAGACACACAGACCCAAAGGAGCAACCAAACAAACTCCACTGAGCTGCACAAACTTGCCTAGAAAGGAAATTGGCAGAAGCCCTGCACATACAGACTAGGATGTCTTTTATTTCTGGTCAAGAGTCCAACTCCCTTCCAGAATGCTGTCCTGGGCTTGTCTGACAGCTCATGCTGACCATAATTCCCTCTTACAATAGTATTCATGAGATGCAATCCCTGCAGATAAGTAGATGTAAGTCTGTCTGTGGCCAAACGTTCCTTTTGGACACGTTTAGAAATTTCTGTGCCTGTGCCTTTGCTGAAGATTTCCATGAGAGCTGATTTATACCAGGCTACTATTTGGACTTTTGGTATCATTTAACAACAGAGGCAAATCCTTAGGGTGGTTTGGAGCTCTCAGTAATTGATGCGGAGTTACTAACTCCTTACCCTGTGACTGATAGAAACTCACATCTCGCCCTGTGTTAACTATAACTCATTCCACACTTACTAACTTGATACATTGTGAAAGTTGCACAGCTTCTTTAAATGAAAGTTTCCCTCATATGTAAAATAAAATTTAACAGCATCAACTCCACAGTGTTTGTTAGGGTAACAATATTAAGGATTTCAATAACTGAATGTAGACATCATTATTTTTAAGAATCATGAAAACCCTTAGATTTTCTTTCCTTCTTTATTTTAAACTTTCCACTAATTTCAAAAAGCTACTATTAAAACTATTAGGTCCCTATGCATAGCATTTAACATTGTTATAGGCTATGGTCCTGTGTAACATTGTAGAGATAAAGTTAAAAGAAGAATATTTTACTAAGAGTCATTTTGTCCAAGGAAGAAAAAAGACATGAGGCAAATGACTCCATATAATGTTGTTGTTTGTTTTATTTTTTCACAGATAAAATAATTATTTTCTCACTCATCCTGTTCCAGGTCTCAAAGTATAATAGTGGTCTCCTAGTGTCACAAGCTAAATGATTTCTGTAATAAAGCACACTAAGCCAGATATTCATGTAAGAAATGGTAGCTGTGTAACTATATAAACTGAAACACAGGCCAACTACTCTTCCTGAATATAAAAACTTCCATTTTGTTTTGAGAAAGGTCTTGCTATATCCAGATCCAATTTAAACAACAATTTTACTCAGAAAAAACAAAACCTTGAGCTATGTTGATAAATTGTAAATTTCATATTTTATCAAAATCCTTAAATCAAGACTGCACTGGTCTTTTAACAGTTGAAGTATTTGAAAGATCTCAAAAAAGAAAATCTCCTGTATCTGAATGACCCCTTTCAGTTTAGTGTTCATGAGAAATACTAATATCTCTTAAAACTTTCCTGCCATTTCTTATAAATAGGTATTCTGAAATTGCAGAAAAATAAATGAATACTTCAATATCTGGGTTTATTGCTTGTGTTTTTTCTCATCTATTTATTTTTTGCATTCCAGAAAAAGGAAAAGAATGATTTTTGTAAATCAAATTTCTTACTTATTTAAAGAGTTCCTCATATATCACAGTTAGCTTATAGCACTGGAGCCTAGAAAGTGCTCAAAAGTATAGTAAATATGATTTTGAGCAATAGAATACAACTTGTGTTATTGTATATAAATCAGTATTTTTATCTAGCTAATTCTTTTGATTCTGTTAGTCCTAAACCTAATCTATATCATGGAAAATGACAGATTAGTTGACTAACAATTATTTTGCTTTATTGTTGTGTCAAAAGAGATGCATTTTATGAAATTACTGGCTTATATATATTTTTTAAAGTACAAGGAGGCTTGTATTTAAGATCATGGATGAAGTCAAGCTATTAGGATACACATGCAATTTAGATAATTATATGCTGCTAAGACTGTATTGAAGTTACACTACACAATACAAATGCTCCAGTTTTTTCCACAGTGACAATAAACATCTGAAAGGCAATATAGATTACATATAAGTGAATACGTTGATTATGTTTACACTAGTATTGTGTATAAACATGAACATTCCAAAACATGGGGCTTTATAAAATATAGTTTAACTTTAAGAGTAATTTTGTTTTGTTTTGTTTTGTTTTGTTTATTTTGGTACCAGGAAAGTAACTCATGATCTTGGCTGGCCAGGCACACGCTGTGCCACTGAGCTATGTACCTAGGCCATCTTTCTGGTTCTTGATAAGAATTTTATTCATTAACTTTAAACTGACTGGGACCCTAAAATTTACATGAATGGTATTAATTTTTATTTGACTCTCATAAAAGGCATATTGTCATCTCAAATCTAAGTTGATTCGATTTCTTACAGTAAATGCTGTTGTATGAATTAGTCACCCAAACTTAATGTTTTGAAAACTTAACTCTCAATGCAACAATGCTAGCCATTGGAAGCTTTGGAGCTCTTCTTCAAGAATAGGCTCATGTGAGTACTGTGGAAGTGGATTTCTGTTAAAACGGGGATTAAGCTACCTTTAACTCTCTCACATGCATGACTTCTTGCCCTTTCACCATGTTCCACAGGAAGAAAGGAAGGCCCTAACCAACCCTGCCATCTTTTATTTCTAAATCTCCAGAAATGTAAGCAAAACAAGTTTCTGTAAGTTTCAGCTGTATAAGTGCACTAAGCGAGAAAAAACAGTGCCAAGAGCAAGGTTATTCATATGACGAGTATCTGAAAATACGAAAATGGTTTTGGAACAGGGTAATGGATGGAGGTTGGAAGATATGGGTAGAGGAGACTAGAGTAATCATAACTTTCTGTGAGCATTAGAGAAATGTATACATATTCGCATTCTCAGAGATCGCTAGAATAGTCATGATCACAGCAGTGATAGAAGTATGGATGCTAAAGACCATGCTGATGAGGACTCAGATGGAAATGTAGAGCAAGGTATTAGAAAATTGCATTAAAACTCATCATTGTGATACAAAATACGGAATCTTGTTTATATTTTAGGACACTGTGGTAAGTACAATTTAAGAGTAGTAAAATGGGATAACTGGCAGAAGAACCATCAAAGCAACAAAGCTGTTCAAAGTTCTTAACAGCTTGATTCAACTGCTCACTATAAAATAAAAGAAGAGATAAGTCATTTAAAGATAGACTGTATAACTGAAATGAAAACAGAACAATTTAGAAAGTTACCAAACTGATCAGGTAGATAGTTAAAATCAAACCAAGCAAAAAACATGTTTAGGAAAGAATATTAAGGGTATGACCAATTAAAACAAACACTTATCAAAAGTAGAAATTAGCTAGGTTTTATTAGTAAAGGTAGTAGAAGAATGACTCCAAAGGCTTTTTAATGTTCTTCAAAGAAAATTATAGCACTTAGGGCATGGTTTTCAAATAGGTTCCTTAGTATCTCAGCTTTCAAAATTCTGCCCTGTTTTGGGACTCTGTTCTCTGAATTCCGGCGTGGCACACCTTTGCTACCCCAATCAAGGTGCAAGTAGGCTCCAGTAGGATTTGCTCCAGCAAAGCAAGAAGTACTGCCATAAACCTCAGCAGTATCTACACTGTTTTAATTCCATAAAGACACAGCATGTAAGACTTACCTCTGCCTAGATTCAAAAGATGCCACAGATCACTAAAAGATCTGGGCAGAGACTTGACACAAAGGCACAGTTAAGACAGAGAGTACCCATAACGGCAATGCCTAGTCAAGCTATGAAAGGGCATCCCTGGGGGTTCAGGGTGCACCCCCAGTCTAGGAGGGCTCTAAGCGTGAGATTCTAAAGCACAAAAACCACCTGGGATGAGGCCCAGCATATTCACAGGAATTGGGCTGCCTGATGTTCTGGGATGCTTAGCTTTCGCTGCAGGCTTCCGAGGATTCACAACTCCAACACAAAGAGATTGTTCGCCTGCTTTAAGACTTAGTCATTGTTTCCACTATTGGATTTCAGACTTACTTGAGGCCTATCACTTCTGCCTCTTCCCTCTCTTTTTCTCTTCCTTTTCCCCTCTCCATCTCTGTCTTATTCTTTTTGTGTATTTCTCTTATTTGGAATGAGAATATCTATCCTTATACCTATGCCACTATTGTATTTTGGAGACCAAAAACTTTTTTAAATTTTATCCGTTCACAAATGAAGTGGAATTTGCATCCGGATGGATTATGCCTTGAGTATTATTCATATCTGATTCAGATGAAGACAGATTATACATTTTGGACTTTTGAATTGGTATTGGATTGAACTAAATGTTTGAGGTCAGTGGGAGAGCATGATTGTACCTTTTATATGAAAAAAATACATAACTTTGGGGTGCACAGACAGAGTGCTAGGATTTGAACATGACCCCAAAGTTCCTGTGTTGAGAACTGTCTTAGTTAATTTTCTTATAGCTGGAACAAAATATTCAACACCCAAAACTTAAAGAATGAAAGATTTATTTTGGTTCACAGTAAATAGAAATTTCAGTCCATCAGCAGTGACATGGTAGAGAAAAAACAGTCCATGCAATGTCAGGCAAGAAGCAGTGAGCAGTAAGCAGAAATAAACAGTCTCATTTTCTCTTTTATCTCATTCAGGTCACTAGCCTGGATGATTCTTCTTATTAATCACAACCAGAACAATGTTAAACCAATCAATGGACTAGTTTGGTCATCACCATACTTAATCCATATCCATACTCCCTTAATCCAGATTCACACATCCTAGGTCCAGTCACCTCCAAAAATCCCACCGATGAGGGTCTGAGGCTTCAGGCAACATCTAAATACAAGCCATAACAAGAGTTTGTGCCTAATACAATACGCCTTCGAAGTTTAAATAGAGGAAAAGTTTTGAAAATATATGTAGGGAAAAACTTTAATATGAGAAAAATATACCACTTCCTTGTCTATGAAATTTGATAATTTATCACATTTCATTCTAAATTAATGCCTTTCTCAAAGAAGAACCAAGAAACTACAGAGAGATTTATATTTGTAGCGAGAAAAATTTGAAGCAAAAAAATCTCACCATACGTTCTTACATCTGTATTACAAATGAAAGTCAGGATAAATATCAAATCAGAATAAGAAAAGGTAACTAAATTTGTGAAGAAAGAATTTTAGAATTCCAGGCTGCTGAATCAAGGAGAAAATATTTCAGGATCAAATAAGTTTGGGAGTCTACTGTTACCAAATTTTGAGATTATATTTGAATATGTTTGTGTAGCTCTCCTAAAACTTATTGGATTTATCAAAGGCAAACGAAAGCTATAAACTACTTTAAAAAGCCTCTCTGAACAAATGACAAATGAACAGAAATTGAAATCCAGTTGGAGAGCCAATCTTGTGAAAGTAAGTATTGGAAAATAAATTTTCTAAGGAAAAAGAATAATAACTAATGTAGGTACTGTATATCTGTCTTATTGAGTAAGTCTTTCAGAAGCCTGCAGCCTTTGAAGCATACATAATTCATTCCACTCTACATACATCTGCCAAATAAATTGTACCACACACTTTTCTTAATCATGTTAGTACTCAAAAGCTCTCAATTGCTCTATGATGCCTAGAAATGAAAGCTAAGGTCATCTTTCAAGGTTTTCAGTTCTTTTGTGACCCATTATCAACACTGATTCTTTGCTTAGACCAGACTTGGGTCCTTCATGTCATTTGGGATGCATCTGCAGAGGATTATTGTCCATTTCTCAAAGGCAAAGCACTCCTTTTTTCCTGCTTTTGTAGACTTTCCATGCTTTCCCTAGGCTAAACAAAGTAACAAAAAATCATATAAAGTTTAATTAAAATGCCACTATCTTCATAAAAATCCCATGGATTTAAGTAACGAATGACCTATGTCCTCTTAATACCATCATTTTGTACCTACCTCATTAGTTTTACCTTATAAAAGAAGAGAAAGTATCTTAGCATTAATTGTATCAAGGTAGAGTAAAAACTATAAAGTTAACCTCACTTAATTGTCTCTTTGACATTGCTTATGTACTTGTCTTCCTCCTCAGTGAGGTTATGAGTGTGTCCAAAAGCTTGCAGGGAGTGCCTTGCTGTGTACCTAACTAGAACTTAACATTCAATGAATGATGGCAGAAGTCATAGGCATAATATAGATTTTTGAAATTAAAGAAATCCTTGGTTTCTCTCCTCCATCTCCATACATAGGAAGCATGTATTTACTCCTGTGTGGAAGGTAATAAGATGCCCATTGTGCCAGTCAATTTAACTGACTCAAGGCCTCCTGGAGTGGTGATTGATTAAACTTCTGATGTCCAAAGCTAAATGTGCTATTAAGGAATGGGGTCTACTTGAAGGAGATGGGTCACTGGGCATTTGGTCCTTGTAGGTTATATTTTTCACACTTGCTCATACTCTTCTTTCTGCTTCCCGAGCACAATGAAGTTTACAGGGTTGCTCCATGGTGACTTTCTACCATGCTAGTCCTCTCTTAGAGCTAGCCAACTGTAAACTGAACCTCAAAATCAAAACCAAACTAAACCATCTCTCCTTTAAATCAGGTGTGTTGCCCCACTAACAGAAGAGCTGACCAAGGTAGTTACTCTCCAAGTCAAGGGCAGTGGTGGGAAATCTATGGCACTTATGCTGCAGTGAGGTGGTTGTATCATTGAACCTTTAAAAGGTTCACCATCACTGGTCTAAGACGCTGGTTCTGACCTGCAGAAAGATGAGCTCTTCCCTGATCCAATGAAGAGAGACAGAGTTTTTTGTTTGTTTGTTTGTTTGTTTTTACAGTGTCACAACTATGATTCAAGGGACAGGAAAGATCACAAATAGAGACTCAATGAATGTATTTAAACTTCTAGATACAAGCCCTGACACACAGATAAAGAAAATGAGGCACATATCATGTAGAATACTTTTCAGGCTGAAAAATAACAAAATCCTGTAATGTACGGCAGCCTAACTGGCCCAAACATCATCCTGTCAAGTGAAGTGAACTGTGGGAAGAAAGACCAGCATCACATGATCTCACTCACTGATGATGAAAATAGAATCTTCATTACTAGAGTCCAGGAGAGTAGAGGGGACAGTGGAGGAAAGGCTGCATCATGAGTGCTAATCCAGGTAGAAAGATGACAGAAGTTCCAGTGTGGAATTTCTCAGCAGGGTGACAACAGATAGCAGTAATGAACTGCACATTTCAGAAAGTTAGAATACTTCGAAGATTTTTGCTACAAAGAAATAAGTAATGTTTTGAAACATAGATATGTTCAACCTGATTTAAACATTATACAGCATATACATGGATCAAAACAGCACATGTTATTCATTAACATGTACAATTTGTATGGTTTTATGTATCCGTTAAAAATAAACTTCACAAAAAAGAATTTTTGACTGTGAGATTATATAACTGATTTTCTCTGATTTTTTATATTCATAAAAGTTGCTAGTAACACTATGATGAAATAGTTGCTTTAGTTTGGGCTGCTATTATAAAATACCATGGAATAGGTGGCATGTAAATATTCTCAGTTCTGGAGGCCCACTCTGGTGCCATCCTATGGAAAACCTGCTGAGTTCTCCACAAAACAAACACAGCGCTCTTGGATTAGTTCTATGTGCAGTGCTTTGGAAACTGTTCCACCTATGTGTCCCAGGATTTTGCCATTAACAGGTCACACCCAATTTCCCCACCTATCTGCCACATTGTAATCTCCTGTTTCACTAATCTCTGAACATTTTTGGTAATACGTATTTTTGACTCAGTATATTGTGGTATTAGTGAGAAAGTGTGTGTGGGTTAGGAGTTAATTAAAAATCTAATTTTTTTTTCAGTTTCTTACATGACAGAGACAATACAGCATTTACAAATGAGTCTGATTTATTTCACTTATGATTATAGTTTCTAGTTGCATCTATTTACCTATAAAAGCCTCAAATTTATCTTTCTTTATGGCTGAGTAGTACTTCATTGTAAAAAGTACTGTGAAAGGGAAAGAAATTGCTCAAAAGGAAAGAACAACTGGGATGGAGAAAAAGAGAAAAGAAGGGAAAATATATATGAATATACAAGATATCTGAGATAATTGTACTACTAATTCTATTAGATCATGGAAAGAAACTGTGAGTGCTTATAGGTTTTGATCTGTTTTGCATGTCTGTATCTTGCATTCTGAGCAATTATTTCAAAGATAACAATGTACAGTAATACAGTGACCATTGTTAATTTCCTGTCATCTTGTTTTGAAATATCGCATCATTTTCACTGCTTTGTTTTGTGTTTATAGTTTTGTTTTCTTTTAATCTCTTTAAAATAAAAAAATCTAATTATTTTAATGTTTTGCGGCTGTTCCATAACAATCATTGATTTGGGTAAAATCCATTGGAATTGGAACTCTTTGTAATAAAATAGTGCATATAGCTAAAGCAATCAATATGTTGGGAAGTACATACCAATGAAATGTACCACACAGATAGACTGACTTTGAACATGTGGTGGATTCATGCAACCTGGTAAAGATAAGATATGGAATGTCCACAAAATTCTCCCATGTGAGGAAGGTGATTGAATCCTGAGGGCTCCTATGCTCTTGAATGGACTCAACCATTGGTGAGTTTAGTACTGAATGAACTGGTAGGAAGTTGGCCTGAAGGGACGTGGGTGACCAAAGGTATATTTTTATCCCGCCTCCTCTCTTTGTCCCTGTCTCTCTCTCTTTTTCTTTGGGTTGAGTGACTTTCTTCTTCCATGCTTCCGTGCTGTGATATTTCTTTTTGCAGCTTCCTAACAATGGACTGAATCCTTTCAAATATAAGCCAAAACATGCGTCTCTTCCTTTATGCTTGGGGACGTTAGGTATTATGTCCCATTTATGTGAAAGTGACTAATACACAGGTATGTGACTTTTCCTGTTTTCAGCTGCCAGTTCCCACAAATACGACTTCTATTGGCTTTGTCTCTCTCTCAATGTATCTTTCTCTGATCCCTCACCCTTGTGTATTTGTCCATCTTACTCTGCTTACTACTTTGTGTTGAGGCTTGCTTAAGTTACCCATTTATATGTGAACTTACGTTCCCTGACTATGAGATAGAGCATGCCACAAAGATCCACCCAAACTTTGTTAAAAGAAAGTTGTTTCTGAGTGTTTAAATTGTTCCTGGGACTTTCATAGAAATAATACTAATTACCTGTCAGAGAAATACAGAATTTATTCAGTCTCTAGGGCCAAACATCACTCACTGGGTTCAAAATTGTCCAAGATTACATTTACTGGACAATCCAACAAATACACAGACTGTTCTATAATCATCAAGACTTTTGAAATGCACTCGGATAGATTATATTTCCAATAGTATAAACATCAGTCATATACACTTATGATTGGTGTGTTTTATTTCACCATTTATTTTGTGGTGACACTTGGGTGTTATAAACACCCTTCTTTCCCTTTTATAATAACTTGTATCTATCATCCTCACTGCTTATTTTTGCTAATCCTTACTTAAATATTCTATGTGGCTTTAAAAATAACATTTTAATTGAATGCAATTAGGCCCTTCAAAATTTTTCTGTAAGATTGCTGTTTAAGCAAATGCCTAGAATCAGGGCATTCTTTCCTGAATTCTAGGTGCACTATCTTTCTTCATCAAGCTGGGTTTACTCCTCATGGGTTAATTCAATTACTTAATGAAATTTTGTTTCAATCTATTTGGGAACTTTTCAAAGAGATAAATTTAATTAAAAATCTTCTGCTTTTAAGGTGTATTTTGGCTCAGAATGTATGTGGAGATCATACTGTCTCTTTGGTCCTGAGATGATTCTATTTAAAAATATGCTAGTTGATAGCCTGAGGCCTCCTGCCTCAGAATTTACCTTAGGCAGGTATTAATTGACAGATAAAATACAGTCTCATGTGCCTTAATGCCATATTTTTAATTCATGTGAACAAGCCCTTTCCCAGAATTTGCCATGGGCAATCTAATATTTTATCTCTTGTCTATCACTAACTTAATCCTAGGGTCTGTTCTTTCTCTTGCAGGATGCTAACCAGAGATTTAGATTTGTTGTTTTGTTTGCATTGCTTTAATCTTTCCACAGGAGGAGATTGCAAACCTTTCTTAAAATGCACATTTGTGATTCTCATTCATTTTTTCTATCAATAATCAACCAAAATACATTTTATTGTATCATAAGTTTTTGCTGTCATGGTTGCTACACCTACAAATGCTGATGGGTGATTTGTTATGATTCACTTGCCTGTATTCTTTATCAGTTTGTTAGATTAGTCTATATTTGGATTCTTTCAGAAAGAGTAAGATGAGGACTCTGATCATTTTGTGTTAAAAATATTTTATTCAGATTTGTTCCTTGAATTCAGATGAGTTTTAGTTAATGCCATTTTCTAACCAAATTTGAAATTCCATTTTAACCACATATGTGTATATCTTTGCATTGCACTTGACTACACAATCATGTTATTTATCCAAGAGATTTGAGGGAGGAGAAAAAGAGACGAGGAAAGTTGTAATCTTGAAATTGTACTTTTAAGAAAAACTAAAAAGAGCTATTGCTTCAGGACACAAGTTAGTCAAGGATTTTTCCATTGTAGAAAGCTAACTCAAAAAAAAAAAAATCCTAAGAGTCTTCAAAACCAGTAAGTGTGGGCCATGTATTTCACTTGTAAGCTGTGCTTACTCCACAGATGTCTTTCCTTGAGGAAGCAGCCATATCAGTGGACAGAATTCCTCAATTTCAAGTCCATGTAAATAGGAGACTTGAATTCTAACATAGCCTCTGTATGAAACACAATAGCAATATACAGTCAAGATCACCCAACTTGAAGACACCTTCAGGAAGAAATAAATGTCTAACTCAAGGAAATAATGCGCCTCTCTTGGGGAACTCGATTCCATTCTCACTGAGTGCATACTTTCAAGGTTCTACTTAATGTACCTCTTCACGCTTCTCATGAATCCTTCTCGAAGTTTCTTTTGCTGTGATGGGTGTCAGAAAACTTGTAACTACTTGTGGATGGGCTGAGTTTCCACTTTGAGGAACCTCTTTAGATCCTGTCAGTGACAATATTTATTAATAATAACTCACTTGTTAGAAAGGAACCCTTTCTTGAGTGACTTACTGCTTCTTAAAAGAGATGAATTTGCGCTGTTATTTTTACATTAAAGTAGCTACACATAGGTAGCATGAGCTCTGGGCTCCCGCAGCCTGCATTTATATTCTGGCATCATCTGTTTCTAGATTCATCACTTACAAAAATTTTTATCAGCTCTTTAAATCCATTAAGGGAGATAGTCATAGTATCTGCCTTGTAGCATTATTTGGGAGAACAAATTATGTTACTATCAAAATTAAGAGTGATAAATGATAGAAAATACTTTTATCATTTATTAAATACTAGTCATTATTTTAACTACTACTTTACTCTAGGTAAAGATAAATTAAGTACGTTGCTCCAACTGATACAGAGTTCAAGAAGCAGAATGAGAAACTGAATTCAAAGTTATCTACTTCCAAAAGCACTTAATGTTTTTCTTTTATTATATAAATTATCTAAAAGGAATCATTTTTGTTATGATGTTGATGTTTATGATGGTGATTGTTGTTTAGTGATTAAAAAGGTAAAACTGTAACCTCAACTTATTTTTTAACCTATAAACTATAATACATAAATAACAAAAGCATTTTCAGCACATTATTTTTTACCTTTTCATTGTCTGGAAGAGCTCACTACTACTAGAATACACAGTACACACTGTGAAGCAACTGCTTTTCATTTCATCAATTAAAACATAATTGAATTTAGTCCTTGAGTATGATTATGGAATACACTGATTCTGACTGACTTTGTTATGTTTTACAACTCCATTTTCTAAAGTAGTTATTATTCATCTGCCAATTCATGTTTTCTATTGCACTGAGCTAATTGTGAATGGTTTAATACATTAAAAAATTTATTACAAAATATTTCCAAAGGATGTTTTAAGACAAGTTATTTCAAAATTAAAGAACTGAAAGAAATTTTGGGTAACCTACATTTTTAGATCATACATTGAGGAAATTGGCTATATATAAAGAAAAAATTCTATCTATGTTTAACAAAAAATGGAGCAGTTTAGTTTCTCTACCTTTTCTTTTTCCTCTTCATTTTCAAAAGAGAGTAGAATAGGAGAAGTGAACATTGCCTACAAAAGCACAGTCATTTGTTTTCTAAATTCAATAGCACCAAAGTTTGAACCTTACTGTTGTAGGCACTGCCAAAACACTCAAGTCTGACATCTTCCTTTTGTATGAAGGATAATGCTTCTGTAAAATCTTCAAAAGAGCCAAATTTTCAACCTTTTCTACAGTTGGAGACTCCATTCTTGGACTCCATTCTTACATTATGGACTACAAAACTAGTAAGGAATAGTTAGACTTAACTAATGAAAGTCAGAAAAAAATAATAATCAAAGACTACATAGAAGCAGAAGAAAACATATAGAGAGTATATAGATTCTAAAATTATGTACAAAGTCTTTTAATGTATTACAGATTACATATATGAAAATAATTGAATGTGGTTATATATTTTCAACACCTCCATTTTGGAGCAGCATTATTTTAACTTAGACTGAAAACTGAGAAACACAACATTTTCACAGAGTTGTTTCAACTTCAAAAGTATCAATAGTACTGTTCAAATGTGTAATGTGCACTAAACAGTACCTGTATATAATTATTTTGCATTTTCAGTAGGTTTAACATGCAAAGTGCTTAGAGTTATTTATGATTTTTCCAGACATGCCATTTTCTTCCAGCAATGCCTTTGGCTTTTAAAAATTGTTTTCTATTAATAAAAGGAAGTGACATTTTGAAATGAGGAATGAATATAAGCTTTAAATAAATTGCATATGATTTACAATTTTAAGTCTGGCATTTATATAGGGTTATATGATTCAGAATGTATTCTCTCATTACATTGTGTAGGTTTGAAGTATAAACCATTGTTCATTATCTTGTACTTCCATTAAAATGTCTTGTTTCCATCCTAACCAGTAGAACAAATCCTTACGATGTGAAGCACATGTGGTTAATTAGCTAAGCAATAGTGGTACATTGTTTAGTCAAAATGAAGGTATATTTCATTTGGAAATACAGAAATTATCTTCTAGAACAATGCAGATTGTATTTTGTAATATAATTTAAATATGTACTACTCATAGAGGTTTTTCTTTATGAAGATAGATTTATCAAATATCCTTAGTCCATAACATAAATCATCTTCAACTGCCTTGGATTGTTTTTAGACTTCTTCATAACTTGAATATATGGTTCATATTTCATATTTGGGGATTCTTATAAATACTTATTTTTCAAATATTTTTCTATTGTAAAAGAAAAACAGGATTATTGAAAGGCTCGTGGTACAAAAGATTCTAAGACTCTAAAGGTAGTCCATGATTTATGACACTGTTACCTCCCATTATTGAGTAAATGAGGCTTGGAGCTGACTAATGCTTCTCTTCATTTTGTTTGTTAGAAACATTTACAACTTCCTCCAGGGATTTTTCATTGCTACATTTTCAAGTAGTGGGGGAAAAATCTTGAATGATTATTTGTTTTTAATTACATTTGAGAAACAATATATTAGATCCAGTATTATTGGGAATACTTTAACTTAGTAAACTTCTTTGTCATGTTTTGGGTAATATACATAGTGATAAAAGTAAGAAAACTGGGATCAATAGCAAAATCTATTTAAAATCCACAATATTTCATAATTTGCTACTTTGCTATAACTTTATCAAATCATAAAAATGAATTAGGTTGTTATGATTTCTTAGAAAAAATTAGAACCACCTGGAAGAAGCAAATACATATGAAATTATGCTTTTGTTATATAAAGTAGTATGTTACTATTAATGAAAAATACTTTCTTGTTTTAAAAGGAAAACTGTACTATATAAAATACTTTAGTATGATTTGTTATAAAGTTAATAGGTTTCAATGCGTATGATTAAGTTTCTCTTTTCTTTTTCTTTTTTGATCAAATGTTATGCTCAAATCGGATTTTGATTAACTTTCTTTAGTGTTTCAAGATTAATCCTACTAAGCTTGTTCCTGGCTGTTGACATTCAGCGCGTTGGGAATTCATTTAAATTAAATTATGAAGTAAATAATTTATTCTTTGGAAAACTTATAAAGGACAAATTTTTTTTCAAGGATTAAGAGAAAGTGAAGGTAAGAAAAGATTGATTCTAAATATAGTACCAACCCTTTGCTATCAGAATATACTGGGAAAAGAATCTGAAATACAATGCAAATGATAAGGTACAAAAGTTATTTAAAGTTCAGCAAGTCACTGAAAATTCAAGGTAGTATTATTTTGGAGAATGAGGAAAAGAACAGTGGTTAAAACTGCAAGATCCTGATAAACTTTGCTTTAAATAACCTTTTGGGACTTTGTGTAATCCATAAGTATGTTCACATCCTTAAAGTGTAGTGTAATTTCTAGTTTAGATTTGTAAAACTGCTACCTTTTGCTTGGTTTACTTTCAATAAAAAATGAAACAGCAGAGAAAGCTTTTGCAGAATGTAAGACACAAATATCTTCAAAACAAATAGACTTTTTAAAGAGAATACATAACGTGACAAATTATTTAAGAACTGAAACTCTAGGGTTGGGATTTTAGCTCAGCAGTACAATGCCTACCTGGCAAGTGCAAGGTCATGAGTTCAATCCCTGATACAAAAACAAAACAAAACAAACCCTGAAACTCTGCTATTGGACGGATTTTTTTATTATTCAATCTATGGTTTGTTTCTTAATTGAGAAACACTTGGAAAGTTCTTCACAATTGTTTTTTGTTTGTTTGTTTGTTTGCTTGCTTGCTTGCTTGCTTGCTTGTTTGCTTTTGGTACTAAGGATCGAACTGACGACCTTGTCCCTACCAGTCAGGCAATTAAGCCACTGAGCTCAATCGCTGGCCCTACTTCACAATTTTTTTTATACATATGTCCTGCATATTAAGGGCTTGAGAGCATCAACATCACTGCTGTCCTTGGATGCACCAATGGATTTGTGTGTCCATCATGTATTAAACCCTTAACAAATAGTAGGTAAATTACTCTAGCTGTTGCTATTATAAGCTATCAAAAAATAAGTTTCTCATTTGTAGGTACTGCTGCGTATGTAAGGGTACAGAATAAACTTAACAGCACTAGTTGGAAGAGACATGTGCTTACTTTAGAAGAAGGTCTGTTTTGATTCTGCTTATTCTTTTCACTTTTGTAGACTTTGGTGGTACTGGTGGTAGTCCAAGAATGGAGAAAGAGTTGCAGGCTTTGAATATTGCAAGAGGGGCAAAATCAGAGAAACATTATTTTCCAGTTACCTTTACCTCAATATTCTACTACAAAGGAATTCAATCACAGTTTAACCTTAAATTGTTACGTTTTCCACTCATCTTCTTCACCATCAATTTTGTTTTATCATTAGGTTTTGTTCCATTGTTTTTATTTTGATTTTTCTTTAAAATAATGAAACATGAAAAGGCTTAACATGCATATATCTATATCACTATTATTCATTTGGCTTTTAAGAAATGCTATGCCCTTTGAGAGATTACCTGATGCTTTAGTGCAATCCGATCTGTATATCTAACATTTGCCAATTAGACATCACACTGTTATTCACCATAAATTTCATAGCTTTTTTACATTTTTTGAAGCCATTCTTCATTTTTGTTCCATAAATTGTTTCATATGAAACTAGGTGAATGTATTCTGAATCAAATGACTCTATCACAACTGAAGAACCCAGTAGAGGTAACCACAGTTCAAGTGTGCTGTCATATGGCAAATATGTCTAGATAAACACTACAAATTTAAGACAATGCAATGCCAGTATTAGATGCCCTTAAGTAAAACTTTTGAAAGGGATGAACATGTAACATATTATGTTAAGAGATCAGTTCTGTCTCCCTTTTACTGTTTTATGCAGGAGAAATACATTAAAATTATGTTATGGAGAACTAGCTCACTTAAAAGGGCTCACCTTCATCTGAGACACATAAGAATGAACAATTAAATGCATGGCAAAAACCAAAGAAATGTAAAGAACTAGAAAAAAATTTAAAAATTAGAATTACAAAGATATACATAGATGCAAAATAAAAATGTTAACTTGAAGATGGTCTATAAAAGGTAAGTCACACATGTTAATGTCATTTCAGAGAGTCAAAGTGGAGGAAATGGTAAAGAAATAGTTTGAAGTGATGCTGATGCTAAAGGACTTTTTTCCTTTTCAGAGTTTTAAAGCAATATGATTTCTCAGACTGAAGAAATTAAGTCCTGATCACAAGTAAAAATGTCAAACACAGTCACTCCTTCATAGTTAATGATGCATTTACAAAGCATCAAAACATTTAAAAATCTACCAAAATGTCAGAACATTTCTTTAAAGAAAATCGATAATTAGAATTCTTGTAGATGTGCCTTTAGAAAATTAACTGTCAGGAGATTCTTGCTCAGTTTAAAATACTGAGGTAAAAGATGTGTCTACTTCCGCAATACCATTCTCAGACACCTCTTGGAGAATACTAAAGCAAATACTGGAGGAAGAAAGCAATCGAATCAAACAAGAGCAGTTTTATGCAGAAGTAATAACAAAGAAGCTATAAAAACTGATATCTTAAAATAAGCAACAGAAAATTTCATAATAATGGCCAATAACAATGCTAAACACTAAAGTGAAACAAAATTGAATTAGAGGAAAACTTGATGGGATGAGATTTAAAGTGCATTTTGAGTAAAGTGTTACTCAAAAAGCACAGTCAAGGAAAAATAAACAGAAGTTTTGTTAAATTAAGCATACAAATAGTGGTGGGCCTCAAATATGCCAATAGTTAATGTATGTTAAAAATTTTATACCCATTTTAGAATGCATTGGAAATACCTAACAAAGTTTAAAATGTGCATAATTAAAGAATTTTATTTCTTATATGTGTCTCAGAGATTTTTTTCTGCACATGTACTTAATGTTTTCAGACATATAGAATGATTTTTAATACTGTATTCCTTATCAGAAAAAGAAATTGGAAACAACATAAATATCCATCAGAAAAAATATGGATAAAGTGTGGCAAATTTGTATTTAAGTATCATACAACAATGCAAATAAATACATTTTATCTGTGGGTGTAAATTTAGATTGTAAAACATATTGTTGAGTTATCCATAATGTGTTGGTTTTCTGTGTTGGCATAAAAAATTACCACCCAATGTTTAGACAAGATAAATGCATGAGAGCTTTCCGAGGAGAAATCTGACATAGGTCTCCTCAAGCTAAGATCAACACGATTTTAATGGTTTGAGAATATATCGCCTTGTGTAGGCTACAAGGGAGGATCCTTTGCTTGCTCATTCAGACCAAAATACTCAGTTTTATGTGTCTGCAGGATTCAGGTGTGTATCTTTGATGCCTGTGAGCCTAGAGATTGTCTTTAATGTCTGGAGGCCTTTACCTGATTTTAGCACGTTACCTGTGTATCTCAGAACTAGCAAAAGTATCAAGTTCTTCTCACATTACTTTCCTATAATTCCTTCTGCCTGCTTTCTATGTTTGCCTCCTTTTCAGTACAACCAGAAAATGTTCTTCAAGGTTAAAGAGTTAAATGATTAGACTATGCTTACCTGACTGATCTATGATAAAATACCTATACAAAAGTCCTTCACATTAATTCAAATGGAAAATTGCTCAACATGGTGACAGTCACTGGTTCCCATGCACTGAGCATAGACATCTTTGGGGGACATTATCTGTCTGCCTTGGTCTAATTTGTTGTATTCAAAATTCTACTTATACCAGCAAATTACATTATCTGAAGATTTCCCAAATCTGAGCCTATCATATTATCAAATAAAAGTCCAAAAATCTCCATGAAATTTTATTACCTCAGTATTCCAAAAGTTATCATGTAAGTAAGTTAAGTAAGTCATGTAAGGATGGGGAGTAAGAGTTCTTACAGAAAGATAAAGTGCCGGGGCAAAAAAATCTGAAAATTCAAAAGCAAATATATACACTGGTATAAAATCTGTGTATTTATGAACCTGTGGAAAACTCAAAAAAAATTACATGTTGCCAAAATGCAATGATAAGACAGGAATAGAATAAAATGTTCATCTCAGTAATAAAACCTGAGAAAACAAGTTTATATTGGAATCATCACTATTACACATTCTAAATTCACCCACACAAATCCCACTAAATTTCAGGGTTTATAGAATAATCCTGCATGATGTATATGTATTCCCTTAGAATTATCCTTACTTTTGCAAGAAAATTAACAAGTCTTTGGATTAAGTAGTTGCAATCATTGTATTTCTTGTTCCTGTAATTTAGTGAATTTTAATAGGCTTTATTGTTTCAAATTTACTCTGTTCTGTTTACTCTAAGCTGAACTTTTTGTATTGATTTAGATTTTTAAAGAACCTTGTGGTTCCTCCATATGTCACACAAAGATTCATTGCATTCAGAAAAAGACTTATATACTTATCTTTGCTAAATAATCTAGTATAAAAGCATTTCCAAAAAAAAAAATGTAAGAAACTCATGAAGTAATGTTATGCATTATTCCTGGGGGATAGAAGTATATTGAAATAAAAACATGGATAAAGGATACACAGTGAGTTCATCATAGACTTATAAACATAGTAGAATTTTGGATGGGGAGTAGAAAAAGAAGGTTATTTTAAAAAGCTTTTACTTCAGACTGATTTTTTAATGTATTATTTATTGTAAGGAGAAACCATACCACATGAGCATTTGTTTATTCTGGATGATAGATATCCAAGTGTTTGTTACATTGCTGTCTGTTATTTCCTGTAATTAAAAAAATTATTCCAAATATAGGAAGAGACAATTCTTCAGGGAGTTGTTGTGATAAATGGATTTTAGGCCAATAGGCCTACAAACAGTCTTTGTTAAACATTCAGCAGCTTACCAGTGGGCTTTCTGGAGCAAGCCAAGGCTCCTAAAGATGCTATTTTGCAGACAGATGGCCAGATAGGTACTACCTGAACATTTAGCATATGCTTCTCTGTGGAGATCAAAAATTGCTTTTGAGTTGTTGTTTTGCATGGCTTTCATTACAGAAGTAGACAATGCTTATTTTCTTTTTTTGACAATGGTTATTAATCTCCTTCAGCACCATCATTTTTCCCACAGGAATGTCGGCAACTACTCCAGGATTCTCCTAAACTTTTAAAAGTCCAGTTATACTAAACAAAACATTATGACAGCTATTGCTGATTTAATATCATCCTTCTTAGAAGTCCTACCATGCTTCTTTCATTCTACTACCATTGGTTCTATCTATCACCTTGTGTCATTGGAATTTGAATATGTGTGATAGTTTAAACAAAATTTTTTTTTATCAAAAATGAGATATTATAGTACCCATTGATCATTTTCTCTTATTTGGTTCAGAAAGCCCTGGAATTCTTTCACTCTATGCATGGCTTTATACTATTGTGTTATGTTTAATATTATTGTATTTGAAACTATGCTCAGCTATAGCAGAGTAAGTGATATGGTGTTAGCTACTGTTGATGTCCAGTTGACTTAATGTAAAGTACTGTGTTGCCTATGTTGTCCTCTTCTGATCTGCTCTGTACTGCCCCCTTTTGTTTTATTCTCTTTCAAATAAAAATTTAAAAAAAATTTTTAAAAAGTTCAGTTATACTGACCTTTGACATTGCCATTTGTATGGTTTAACTGTTCATATTTTATTGGTGAACTGTATAATTTTAGTTTTTAAACTTTACTTCCTACAATATAAGCAATATTAAGGACAGCATAAAACATATAATGATGATAATTTTATTTGTCTTCATGAAACAGTTTTTTGGAAAGAACCCCAAAGTCCTGCTAGCATTCTCCTGATACATACTTCTTACCACCGGTGGTGATCTTGGGGTGTGCTACCTGAGTCTCCACGCCTCTTGACTGAGAAAAGAGAAATTCCAAGTGTGGACCAACAGCAGTTTTCAGTTAGGGCATCTACTTTCTCAGTAACCCAGATCTGAGTGGGGTTGAGAAAAGATATTTTCACAGAGCAGCACAGTAAAGTTCTCAGTTATGTATAAGGGACCATAAATCATAATTCTGCACTGTTCTCTCTCTTTTCTGCTTTGCTATTGTCTCCTTTAATGTGGACAGTGAAATGGCTTAGCTTTACCTATTAAATGAGGAGGCATTAAATACTATTTCAGATAATATGAGAAAATATTCATTTTATTATATTGGGTGATAAACACAAATGTTTTATTTGATATGAAAATTGCATAGTCTGTGTTTTGTTAAACTGCCACCATCCAATTCCCCCCCAAACTGAATTCCCTAAGGCTCTATCAAGTTACCAAACTCTTAAGAAAGCCATGAACAGCAATCCAGTCAAATCTTATATGAAATATAACATTATACTGTCTAATAAACTAATCCTATTAACACTATGGCTTCTTAAACAGTTCCAAATGTGAAAAAACTGTCAGAATTCCACAGAAAAAAAAAGATAAATTTCCAGGTGAAATTGCACAGAAGATGAAATGCATATTATGGCAAATTTCACAGTAATAATTCCTGACAGCTTCTTGAGACAATAGATACCAAAATCATCTTAAAGTAAGATTTTATTTGTAATTATTGTTGTGTTCTATATTTGTAACTTTGATTTTTCTTTTAAGTCAATGACTATTTGAAATTGTTTAAGAATTTTTAAATGGTTGAGTTTTATGTTTGTACTCTTGTTATTGGTTTCCAGTTTTTTCCTGCAATATTCAAATGAGTAATTATCTCCCTTTTAAAAATTGTTCTTTTTGGCTGACTATCAGGCGGGGAGACAAGAAGTGCTGAATTCCCGCCCCACCGCTGGAAGCCAACAGCTGATTCAGGATTCCAATAAACACTGGTTGAAATGATAGCAACAGAGGTAACGAACAACTTAAGGTCTGTTTTGTTTGATTGACTTTGACGCCTAAAGTCGGTAGTTTGAGCATCAATTTAGAGGATAACAATTATGGGGAAATCTCTTTCTGAAAGTGGTAGCCACTGTTAATTTCCTGTCATTTCATTTTAAAGTCCTGTATCATTTTCATTGTTTTGTTTTGTTTGGTTTATGTTGTTTTTGCTTGATTTTACTGTATCTGATGGCATCAGTAGACATCTCTAAGACAGCAGGTTATAATGTGGTCGCCATTGTTGATTTCCTATTATCTTTTTTTGAAGTCCTACATCTCTTTCATTGTTTTGTTTTGAATGGTTTTACTGGATCCTGTTTTGTTTGATTTTATTATGTCTGATGGTCTAGGCAGTTATTTTGAAGATAACAAAAGGCTTTATGGTACTTACTGTTGATTTCCTATTACCTTGTTTTGAAGTTGTGTATCACTATCACTATTTTATTTTGATTGGTTTTATTCTGTTTTATTTTGTTTGGCTTTATTCTCTTTTTAAAAATTGTTATTTTTATTTTTATTGTGTTAATTTGTGATTTTAGCCTTTCTTCATTTTAGGAGGTTAATAAGTAACATGACAACAGCTTTTTTCTTCTGTCTAGAGGTACTGGAACATATCTTGGAGGTTCTACATTATGTTTAAAATGTAGCAAGTCAATTTACCAAAAATTGAAAATGTTTATACTATATATTTAGTAAGGACTTCATCCATCTTATACTTCAGTTACTGCAGGCACTTGAAAAAAGGAGCTGTCACTAAATAGTGTGAATCATTATCAAATATACTTATTAAAATTTTATAATTGTTATTTTAGTAACATTTGAAAATGCAAATATAAAATTTTAGAAAAGGAAAAGATAAGAATTAAAAATCAATGAGTTTGGCAGATATGCATTCTAAGAACATATGAGATTATTGTGAGTTCTTTTTATTTTTTAATTTTCAGGGAAAGGAGTTGAGTCTAGGGCCTTCACACTGAGCTACAAACCCAGAACCCTCCTCTTTTTTTCTTTTTTTAATCGAGAGAAAGAGGGTCTCGCTAAGTCAGTAAATTCCCAGAGTGGGCTCAAACTTATTACCTGCTTGCCTCAGTCTTCCAGAGTGTTGGGATTGCCTATGTCATTGTGAAGCATATGTCATTACATCTGGTTTTGATTTTTCACTTTTAACAACAAACCAGGAATTGTAACAAAAATCCTAAATTTCACCAAGGCCATGCAAATATCAAACATTATACTTATTTTTACTAGATACTTGCTGAATTTCCGAAAAGTTCAGTTACAATTTCCCTGTGTTGCTTTTAAGCAACATAGGAATTCAAATGCTTTAAAATACAATATGATAGCAAAAATAGTAACATTTCCTCTACTACCATTACTAGTATCCATCAGATTAGGCTGTGGTGAACACTCCAAATACCAATGTCTTGTGACAACTGAGGTTACAATGTGCCACTTTCTTCATCATATCCATAATGTTTGGCTACTTGCTTTCTCCAGCTTTCTGAACATCCCAGTAAGGAGAAAGTCTTGTCTAGGAAGTGGAATCTTCAAGTTTAAGGGAAAAAAGATAAAGAATTACTGAGCAAGAAGATTCCAGTACACACATTTCAAGAACATATGACTGCAGCTTTCAGAGGCTCATGCCATAAGGTGGGGTTGTTGAGTCATAGGGTAAAGATATATGTATGTTTTTATAGATACTGCCAAATTGTTTTTGAAAATGACTGCAATGTTTCACACCCCAGAAGCACTACATGAATTTCCAAATCCTTACCTATATTTGGTATTATCCATCTTTTACATTTTAACCATTATTTTGGAACTGTAATATCACATTCTGGTTTCAATTTGCATTTCCCTGAAGAATACTAATGTGGAATAATTTTTAATATACGTATTGATCTTTTTAATGGCCTTTCAAATATTTTGTACATTTTGAAAATTGCATTGGCTAAACTTTTTTAATTGTTAGGGTTAGGTTTGGAATATATATACACACACACACATGCACACATATAACTATAATTTCAATTATGGGTTTGAAAGAATAGTGGTTTTTATTTGTAATCTAATTTATCTATTTTCAGTCAAAGTTAGAAATTTCATGTCCCAATTAAGAAATGTTCACCACCACAAAGATGCTTTTCAGTGTTGCTTTCCATACCCATTTTAAAATTCTTAATTTAATTATGCCTGTACAATACCTCCTATCATATATGATGACATATTAAAAGACTTTGAGGACTGAGATATAGACAGCTTAAGAATTCATTTGCCATAATCCATTATTGGGCTCCTAAAGAATCAAGTCTATCTTTTATATATCAAGCATATTTACCTAATTCTAATATTCTCATTGAATCAGAATAGAACAGGCTCTAAGCCATAGTTGTCCTATCTTTGGGCTTGCCTGGGGTGCAGTGAGTTCTTGAAAACAAAATATCCTGGATGCATATTAAATATGTAATGTAGCTAATGTATATAAGTAACAAACATTCTTTACTTTGTAACATTTCTATTGTAACATTTCTAACCTTAAATTGTCATTTATGTAACTGCAGAAGTATCTCAAAAAATGCTTTGGTATATGCTTGTACTTGGTCCACCAGAGCTGATAAAACATGCCATTTCAACTTATTAAGTCATTTGATGAGATAGCACAGGCCCAAGTTTAATAATCAAATAAGAAAATAAAATATCTATTTAATGACAATAGAGTCCTGTCTTCAGAAGCCCATACACATGATAGTTGAAACAGTAACCACCATGTTTGACTCTCCAGGACGCACAAACGCGTGTCACCCATGGCACTCCAGCGTGGGTTGCAGTTGGACTCATTGCACTGTACGCGGCACGTGCTGGAGATCCGGTCCCGCTGCCCTGCACCCTCCCTACACAGTGTGCTGTAATTGACTGAAGCATCATTCGAAAGAGTCATGAAAAATGTCACTAAAAATTCCCGACATTGCTAGAGTTAGGTTTAGAGTTGCTTTTGCTTCTGATCTTACGGGGCTGCAGTCAGGCAGGGGATTGAACATGTCTGCCTCAAGACCAAAAATCTCACCTCAATCTAGTCAGCTCAAAACACCTGCTACAACGTGTCACTTTCTTCTTTATTCTTTTATGCAAGTCGTACAATTTCGCCTCACCATTCAGTGTGCGAAATGGTTTGGATTTAGCGGCTGATTGAATAAAACAGAGCCCACCTTTCACTTGCTTAAAAAAAAAAAGCATCGTGGGCCTTCAAGACTTCAAGACGTTAATAACTGTAAGTCTTTTGAGTGCTACATAACTGCAGGATATGAATCTTCGGTCTTGCACAGGCTTCAGGCTCTTTTCTTCATCTTCCTTCATCATGACACTTCAAAATCTGCAAAATTATTGATAGGGAGACAAGCAGTGCGACTGGAATCACTCCAGCCACTGTCGGTTTCTCTGTGTTCCAGGAGACACTGTCAGGACACAGCCTGGCCCTGTATGCAGAGCTGCACCAGATGCTGTAGGTGTCCTAGTGAAAAGCGGCTGCAAACCCCACTTACAATTCACGACTCCCTCTAGGGTTGAAATTAGTTCCTGCTTTGTTAAAGGCCGTATCTCCATTGTGGGTACTTAATTCTTAAATAGCGTGAGACTGCGAGACATGGTTTTTGATTTTTGTGCATTTCATCCTGAGTCTCTTTCAGCAGACTCCTACAGTCTCAGATTTCAGCAGTGTTCTGTAGGGAAAATTAGTCATGTGTTCAAGGTACTTTCCTTTCTCCATCCTTAAAAACTGCTCTGATTTTTTCATTGTATCATAAATCTCCCCATGATCACTCTTAATGCACCCCACAACACACACACACACACACACACACACACACACACACACACACACACACACACACACTTGTGCTTAGCCAAAACCTAAATCTCAGAAACTACCACAAATAAAAGAAAAATTCAAAGCCAGTAATTCTTGATTTAACTCTTCCTTGTTCAGAAATTGACTGACCAATTCAGATATTTTAAGGAATGAAAATGTGAGATCATGGAGTCTTCCGCCTTTGATTTGAAAAATGTCCTGGCAGGCCAGGCAATGTGCCACTGTGATCTCACTGCAGGAAGCCATGGGAATGAAGCTGATGGTGCCGTGGAGACTCCAGGAAGCTGGAGAGGCCAATAAGGTGGATCTCCAGTGGAGGAAGCTGCAGGCAGGAGTGAAGCCAGCCCAGGTGAGAGGCCACATAGACCACAACTTGCCCGTCCCCGGCAAGGGTCACCCAACGCTTTGAAGGGCACATCTCATTACCTCCTGCCCCAGCTGCAGCTGTAGGGTTTCACTCTTGTTTGATCTAAGTTCTTTCTTTTCACTTATCCTTTCCTTTTGGAAAGGGAATGATTACCCTGTGACAGTTTATCACCAGGTAAATACATTGTTTTTGAGTTTTACAGAGTTCTAAAGCTAAGAATTTGCCTTGAGTATCAAAGACTTCAATTTGGAATTTTGAGCAATGCTGGAACTATTGAGAATTGGGAAAGAGATGATTATATTTTCGGTTGTACACAGGGTAGTACTATGCATCATTATACATTTTGTTTATTTGGGGATAAAGTATATCACTGAATGTCCAGTTAGAAAAACTGCAAAGTGATGGTTAATTGTCAGCTCAGTTGGTTTGGGAGCTTCCTAGGAACTACCTGAACTGAGGGTAAGTATCCAGGGTTACGGAGACATGGAATACAGTACTGCATTTGGTTATAGGCCCCTTCCTTTCTGTTCCCCTGCTTAGATCATGAACAAACACAAACTGAATAATTTTTCTCTGCTGCAGCCATGCAGAAATGACCAGCCAAATAAACATTTTTCCTTTGGAGTTGTGAGTGCTGATTTTTAAGCAATCAGGAAGAAACATGAAGAAACAAGAAATCAGGAAGAAACATTGATGTTCAGTAATGGTTAACAACGAAATTGAAAACTAAAGCAGTTAGTGGTAGATCCAGAATGGGGAAGCAATAACTCTGGCAAGCTAGAATTCTTTTCACTGTATCATCCAAGCTAAGTGTCTAATGAGTCACAAAATCCAAATGTTTACTTTGTGTTAAAAAACATCAACTAATATTCTAATTTGCCCATTGGGAAATTTGTTAGGATGTTTACAAACACTACTTTTAATTGGTTTACACATTTGTTTGGACCTTTTTTTTTTTTTGCATGAAAGAAATAACTATCGTGTATTAGCACAGATGAGTTTCTTTCATTGTGGTCATTGAAAAGTTACAGAAAATTTGAAAGTAAACCTGATACAGATGATTTTATAAAGAAAATGTCTGGAATTACTGTGGAAATAAAGCTATAATCCCTATGGCTAGGAAACAAAGTATTATTCTTAGGAAGCAAGGAAATGATGGCCCCAGTTTTGAATAAAATTCCGGATAAGAAGACACTGTCTACAAAGCCATAATGTTTAGAAAATTAGTCACTGAGAGGTCACTGGGGGAAAGAATGAATTCACCCACATATTAAAATGAGCCTAAAGTAATTTTCAGTTTCATCAAGTCAATCTTTTTTATAAAGATACATGATGTTGTAGAGATCACAGTAATATAATTAAGACACTTAAACTTCCTGATTATTTTAAAGAGTAATAGACTGACGTTGGCACGCTTGAAACACATAAAAATAACTGTGCTTGGATACTGAAAACCAAATTAGAATAATGCAATAAAATAACATACAAAATTTGTATTTCCTCAGACAAGCAATGTGAATTTAAAAAATACATTTTAAACATTAAAAATACCTTCAGTTATGAATATACAAGTGTTTCTAGTCCAAGATAGCCCCTAATCAAGGAACAACTGGTGTAGTTTTAAATGAATAGGGTTCTTTTTTACACTTTCCTTGAAAAATTGAAGGAGTTATTAAAGCCTTTTATTTAATGCTATTGCTTTTTTATGCTCCAGAGAAACTTAAAGTGCAATCAAGCCCCTTATTCAATTCAAGCTATTGTAGGGCCCACAGAAGCCCAATTAAAACATCAGCTTTCTATTAATCAGTTGTCTAGTAATTACCACACCTTGTCTATTGTGTCCTTCTCACTTCTACAACTTTCTCTCAATGGACTCAAGTGCTTAGAAGTGCCCCTTCTGGCAGAAAGAGCCTTGATGCTCTGTGCAGGAAGGAGTATGTGGAAGTGCAACTGTTCTAAAAGGAAAGAGTAACACTTTGAAGTAATGACCTGGCTAATTAATGAAGAATTCCAGTAGAAATCTTATTCCTCCTGAAGTACTTATGACATACGCATTAATACTAAATGAGCCCATCAGAATTAATATCCCTGCGATAAATACCAAAGGCGTTGAGAATGATTAAGCTATTATTGTAAAGTGTTACACAGAAAGACAAAAAAGACTGAGGCTTAAAAGAAAATCATAGTGATTTGTTTCTAAGATTTGAGCTAGTGGAATCCATATTTAATAAATATAATAAAGACATGGAAATGCACAGAATATTTTATACACAATTTAGCCCATTTATAAATATAAAAATGAGTCAGTCTGAATTCCATGGAAATGTTAACAATACCCTGCCTTTGGTATCAATCTTATGCCTTTTATCTCATACATACATACATATAAATATGACGTTATATATATGTGATAGCTATATCTATATATCTACATATGTATCTATCTACATATATATCTACATATATACATGCACACACAAATATAACATTCTACATTGATATAAGTAGAAACAAAGACAGTTGGCTGAAACAATTTTCTTCTACACTCCTCTAAATTTTCCATTCTTGAAACAATGCTACTGTGGTCATTTTAATTTTTGCTGGAAATAATACTGTAAAGAATAAAATCATAAAATGGCTACAAGATATTCTGATTTGGTGGTTCTCAAACTGTTGTAAATCTCTAAGGCTTTCAGGAGTTTGAATGTCAGGAGATGAATTGAGGAGAGAAATCCATGAGGAAAGAGTCTTTCCTCTGCTTTTCCTCACCCCCACTAGAAACAGACATTCCATTAAATGCATGTTAACTTTCATGGTTCTGTGTGAGATTTTAAGGGGAAAAGCTAGCCTTCCCAAACAAATTTTTAAAGAAGTTTTAAGAGAATTTCTTCAACTGAAACTTCTCCAGGAAATTATTTATATTATCTTTAGTAGACATAGAGGTTTATCAATCTTAGATTGGTGCCTATTGAAAGTTGAACAGCGACTAGCCAATGTTTTCCAAATAAATGGCTTCTTCTTCTTTTACCTCAACACTTTTGCAAAACATTTTTTAAATTTTTTAAAATACAGTGGGACAACCTCATTTTATTGCCTCCAATACTTGATTATTTCCCAAATAAACAAGTTGAATCTAAACTTTTTATGTTGGTATCTCTCATCTTTTACCACAAACCAAATTGAAAACCTGCGATAGGCTGTGACTATGTTATACCGATTTATAATTCATCTTTTTGGCTATGTTTCTCCTTCTGTTTGAGGTACCTTTCACCTTAAATATCACAATACATATACATGAGAGGCTGACACATGTGTCACTTCTCTGATAACACTGGTTATAATACCCTTCCCTCACTTTTCCTGCTACATAAACTGTCTCACCTTTAGTGATTGCACACATTGACATTCATGTTTCCGTAGACTAGTACCCTGCAGCACTTACTGGGTCGCATACTTCCTCGCCACCCTGAGTACCCAAGACAGAGGCCGAGCTCTGCTTGCTTTTAGGTTCTCAGTCAAAGCCTGCCATCAATAACCTGTATCAGAAACACCGATGCCAGAGCATTAATAAGGAGGAGTTACAGACACCATTCTGTCCTTTATGTCAAATTTGTGGAAGAGAAGAATAGTATTTATGTTATAGGCAAATTTTCAAAAAATCAAGCAGGTGATTTTCCTCCACCAAAATTTTGAGAATGACTGCTTATGGCCTGTGACAATATGTAGAATATAACAAGCACTTAATTGGCAAAGAATGTTGATTAAATCAGCAGGCTGAACCTCTGAGATGGGCCTTGGAATGTTCATTCTAAGTGTCAAATGCCCTTGTATTTTTGTGAAACTAAATCTCATATGACTAGTTCTAGATAAAAAGATATGATTGCTTAATAACATATTCTAGCCGCTGCCACCCCAGGGCGGGGAAACAGGAAGCAACAGAGTTTCCTGCGATCACGCCATGTTGGAACTTAGGGCACTGAGCCAACCAGTAATCAGCCTGCCGCCCTGGTCAGTGACTGTGGTCTGGCAAGCCGCGGCTACCTTAGGACAGGGAAACAAGAAGCAACAGCGTTTCCTGAGATCCACGCCATGTTGGAACTTAGGGCGCTGAGCCAACCAGTAACCAGCCTGCTACCTACCGGGGCGCAAGCTTAGAATCAAACATACCATACCCCACCCCGCTAACAATAGGGATCCAGGGATCTGGGTATCTCTTAGGAGGTGACCATATGTGGTACAGCAAGTGGGG
>PVJX010009629.1:0-60347 GCA_004027295.1 Dolichotis patagonum | reverse complement strand
GATTGGGTCTTTAAATTTAGGGGATCTGTCATGGTTTATGTCGGTGGCCCCCAGGCCTCATGTATTTGCATTATGCATTTGTGATTGGCTCATTGTCTAGTGCTTGGATTGGGGGTATGAGTGCTACACCGGCCTAGGGGTGGAGCCAGGATGTGATGTAATGGCAGGAAGAAGGTGTGTTTTGTTCTTTTGCTGGTTTCCACTTGCTGTTTGTAGCCGCCATGAACTGCGGCCCCGCCATGCCACCCTGCCTTGGAGCCAACTGAGTATGCACTGAAACCTCCAAAAACTGTAAGAAAAAAACCTTTCCCTTCCCAACTTTGGATATCAGGTATTTTGTCTCAGCAACTAGTGAAAAGTAACTAAGACAGAATTTGTTACAGAGGAGTGGGGTCATGGCTGTGGCCATACCTGACCATGTTTTTCAAGAGGCTTTGGAAATGGCTTGTAGGCAGAGTTTGGAAAGGTTCGGACATGTTGACTGGATGCACAGAGCTGGAGCAACTTAAGTTGTTCTGTAGAGGAGATTCTGGTCAGAGCTCAGGAGACCAGAAGGCTAGAAAGCCTGATGGTAAAGACCAGGCTTGGGAGGTTTCTGCTGGGAAGGAAGAATGTATTGGTTGTTGGACTCCCTATGATGTGTGTTATGGCTTGGCGGAAAGTTTGTCTGCATTTGCTCATGCCCAGAGACTTTGCCTGAGACTGAGATTAAGGGTAATGGACTGATTAATCTGGCAAAGGAAATTTCAAGGCAGTCAAATGTTGAAGCTGTGGCATGGCTATTGTTGGGGGCTTTTAGCCAGATCTATGTTGCAAATCAAGAGCAAAGCACCCAGCAGGATAATTTAAAACACTGTGAGTTTGGCCAGAAGAAAAACTCCAGTAAAGCTGTGGAATGTAAAGATAGTGCTGAGACTTTGATTGCTGAAAAAAAAAAAAACAGAGATAAAAAAGATGGCCACCAGGCATCCCAGGAAGCAGTGGGTCTCCACCCTTTGCAGCCCCAAAACTGCAAAAGTGAAAATATTTTCTCAGATGAAAAAGCTTCAGAGCACCATGCTCCAGAATGGCACGGGAGGCCGCATGAGTTTCCAGAATGGCGGCAGCCACATGTGGTTCCAGAATGGTGGCAACATAGAAAAGATTTTCTTCACAATCAGGTAAACAGAGCCCAGCAATCCAGGCACTGGACCCCTATAGCCAAGAGAGAGAAAAGCCTGGCTACTGCTCCAGCTGGCAGTAGACGTTGGCAGTATCCACATGGTGCTGATTTTAGGTGCAAGAATGCAAAGGATCTGGGAGGCCAAGCAGTGTGCCCCTGAGTGGGCAATATGTAAAGATGTAAGTGTAAAGCCAAAGGTGCAGTGGAGACCCCAGAAGTTTGGAAAAGCCCAAAACGTGGATCGTCCAAGGAAAGCTGCAAAAATTGAGCAGAGAAGGTGTAAAAAAAAAAAAAAAGCTGCCAGAGCTGAAATCCCTGGAAGTGCCGTGGGGGTGGAATCACCCAAGCCTTTTGGAGCTTGCAACCAGATTGCTTCAAATGCTGAGCATAAAACTCTAGGACTTAATGTTCACCCTGCTGGATGTTGGACTTGCTTTGTTTCCAATGCTTTATATTCCCCCTTTTGTAACTTTTGGAATGGTAATGTTTATTTTGTGCCTTTGCATTTCAGAAATGTTTAACCTTGTTTCACTTGTACAGGGGGTTACCGTTAAGAATTTGCCATAGATATTGGAGGAGACTTGGGACTTGGACTTCTCAGCAACACTAAAAATGTTAGGACTTTGGCAACTCTTGGAGATGGACTAAATGTCTTTTACATAAAGGTTGTATATGAGTCTTTGGGGGCCAGGGGTGGAATGTAATGGTTTATGTCGGTGGCCCCCAGGCCTCATGTATTTGCATTGTGCATTTGTGATTGGTTTATTGTCTAGTGCTTGGATTGGTGGTGTCAGTGCTACATCCTCCTAAGGGTGGAGCCAGGATGTGATGTAATGGCAGAAAGAAGGGGTGTCTCTTTCTCTTGCCAGTTTCCACTTGCTGTTTGCAGCCGCCATAAACTGTGGCCCCGCCATGCCACCCTGCCTTGGAGCCAACTGAGTATGGACTGAAACCTCCAAAAACTGTAAGAAATAAACCTTTCCTTTCCCAACTTTGGGCATCAGGTATTTTGTCTCAGCGATGAGTAAAAAGTAACTAAGACAGTATCCTTGGAAAAAGTTGTGTGTACACTGCCCACACACCCTTACTGGAGATTCCTCTACACTTAGCAAGGGCTGTCCAGCCACAGTGATGGACTGGAGCCCACTGTAGTGCTGTGTCCACTGAACAACTAGATGGAGTAGAGGGACCTTAAGATGGAGTTACTGTGACTGGGGTTTGGAGGATAATTTTTACTACAACCTACTATGTGCCAGACACATTCTTAAAAACTTGGCATTTGCAGAGTCGCACATTGTGTTTTCTAGTCTGTGAGGCAATTTCTGCTTTTTGTGTGCAAAAGATGAGCTGTTGGCCTAGTGGTGCCTGCACAGTGACTGAATCTGTCTGGATTCAGGCCCTGGAGATACCCTAATGGTGACAGGGTGACCAGTGTGGCTGCAGTAGGGACAGCCAGGGGCAGAGAGGAAATGTGAAGACAAAAGGGTTGCGTAGGCAGCTTTTAGAGGCCCCATGGGCTGTAGTGCCTGCATGGATGTTCATATGTGTCCCCAGGTCAAAGGAGAGCTGTGATACGGCTTGGGCTTACGTGGTCCCGCTGGCTGCTTTGGTGGGGGAGGGAGTGAGGGGAAGCATAAGGCAGGCGCTATTGGAAACAGTATCCCTTGTTCTATATTCTCTAATCCCAGAGTTAAGAAGTGAAGCATGGAAAGAACCAGCATGATGCAGTGTCCTGAGTCTTCTGTCCACTGACTGGTTCACCCGGGAATGACCAGTCCTGCCTTGAATCTCCGGTTGCCAGGGGAAGCAGAGTAACATAAAGCGCTGGGTCTGACAGCTGGTTCCAATTCCAGCTGCAGGGCTCAGTAGCTAAGTGACCTGGAACAGTTTTTTACCACTACCTCTGAGTTTCCTGCTCTGTATAACGGGTGTTGGGGTGGTGTGAGCTTTATAGGGCTATTGGAAGAATGCAGTGCAGCCAGGAATGTGCAGCATTTACCAGTACATTTGACTGCAGCTACTAGAGAATAAAAAATAAAACAAAAGGGGCTGAGAATGTAGCTCCATGTGAAGAACCTGGGTTCAATTTCTACTACAAAAAAATAAAGTAGAAGGTGGACTGCATAATTCCCTCCATACACAGTAACCTGCATATAAGCGGAAGGCGGAATGCAGCCTGGTGTGGTGGTGCATGTCTGTAGTCCTGGCGTTCTGGAAGGCTGAGGCAGGACTGAAAAATCTGAGCCCAGCCTGGGTGACTTAGCGAGACCCTGAATCAAATTAAAAAAAAATAGATGACTGTGGTGGGCCATCCCTGTAATCCCAACACTTGGGAGGCTGGCAGGATGGCTGCAAGTTTAAGGCCAGCCTGGGCTACAATAGTCAGTTCAAAACCAACCTGAAATATATATAAGACCCTGTTTCAGAAAAGGTGAGGAGGGGGACCTGAGGATGTGGCTCAATGTAATGGCCCTGGGTTGAATCTTTAGTAAACAAAACAAAACAAAACAAAACAAAAAGCAGGTGGACCATGTAGTGTCCTATGGCTGCGATAATCTATGTGTGTTAGTTGCTAATTCTACAGGATATACATAGATGCTCTGAATTTGTCTATACATGCCATGAGGAGTCTGAGGCTTAGAAGAAAACTTATCACCTGCCAGGAAACCAGGCCCCTTGTCATGCTCCACTGGATGACTGAATAGAGCCAGTCACATGAAAGGGAGGGCAACTTTGACTTTAATTAATAGACTTGGCCCAGAGCTGGGCCAGACAGAGGTGGCCAGGGTAAGGGTCTGTGTGGCAGGCTCCTCTCATGAAAGCAGCTTGTCTTCCCAGCAGGAGGCCTGTCACTCCCTGCTGCTCTGCGGGTGCCTTTATCACCCTGTTGGGCTGGCATTGCATAGAAGGACAAGTCCTGGAAAGAGGTGTCTTGCAACCCGAGAGGCTGTGGCTCTGACGACATTCTCTCACTCTGTCTTTCTCACACCATGGAGACGATGAATGCCATGATTACATAACATTTCCAAGCTATAATTGGCTCTGAAGCTGCCTGGGAACCTGTGCCAAGGACAGACGTCCTCTTGTGTCCCTTCCCAGGACCTCACCTTGCTCAGCGATTAAGTAAACACCAAATGCCATCCTAACGGAGCTGCTCAAAAGGTTCATTAGTTTGGATGAATCCTTCTTTTTGTTTCTGTTTCTGTTTATGAAAAATGTAATAACACATTCTGTGGCCTAGTTTAGTGTTTCAGTTTCCATCATGTGGTAACAGAAGACAGTGGGAAGAGCGCACTTTGTTTAAGAGATCTTATTCCCAGTGAAACTCTAGTAGGGAACATCTGAATCTGAGATCCAGCTGTCAGGCCAGCTGGGCATCTAAGGTCCCTGGGCCTCTGGCCTCGCTCTGCAAAGTCAGATAGGATTCTGTCCTCCCTGAGTTATTCCTGCAGGAAGCTTAAATGTGATCTTATGACATTTATCCTCCAAAGTGTTTAGATGTCTTGGAGGGCGAGACCACAGGGATGATGCAGTGCACTGCTAGCTCCTCTGAGAGATTCAGGAGGTTTGGAGATAGCAAACTTATCTGCTAAATCTGCAGATCGGAGACACGAGTGTGTGACTCTCAAGAGACCACCAGTGGTTTGTGTTAAGAAGACAGGGAACTGCTATTGCAGGGCAGAGGGTAGAGAGGAGGTGTGGGCGCTCCTCGTTCCCTCCCAGAATTGAGCAGAACTAGACAGAAATATTCCCATTTTCATTTTCTCTGTGGCAGTCTATATCCTGAGGTTCAGATTTCCTATCAATCTGTTGCTTATCCCCTCTTGCCTCTGGATCCAGTTTCCCCTGGCTCCTTTAGGGGGTCCCTTTTCTCACAGTCTAACTCTGGAGAGCATCAGCAGGTTGATTGCACATAAAGGGAACTTGCATGTGGTGCTACATTTGGGATAGATTTGTAGACTGTTAGAGCTGGAGGGTTCAACAAGCTTGCAGCTTAAACCCAAGGCCACACACGTGCTGAGAGACAGCTCTTGGTCCCAACTGCTTTGGTGGGCAACTTACTGCCCTGACTGTTACCCCCAGGTTGCCATCTACATTGATCCAAAGTGCTCACTGTAGGGTTTGGCTATGCCTTGCCAAATCTGATGTCCTTAGGGGGTGGGCTGGGTGGGGCTGGTCACTTTCTGAGAGCAGAGGACAAAAGAAGAGAAGTTCAGTGTGGGTAACAGAATGATGGAGATCAGCCCACCTTAGATTTGGCTGCTGCTCAGTGAGTGAAGGAGGCCCAGCTATCCTCATGTGTAGGGGAGGGCTGTTGACACAGGGCACGCATCCACATCCCTTCCTGGGTCAGAACACAGACACGGGGAGCACACAGCCTCCTATCCTTGCTGGCCTCCTACCACGATGGCTCAGGCCAACAAGATCCTCCTCCTGCCCCTGCCCTTGGCCCTGGCTGTGTAGAGGAATAGCCAGCTCTGCTCTGCATTAAAATATCCTAAGCAAAAAAGCATAAAAATGCTGTGGAGCACTTATATAGAAATAATGGAAGTAGTCATGCATGTTCAGAATGATGCTTCTGTAAAAGTCTTGGGGAGAAATTAAGGTATTGTAGCCACATTGCACCAGTTGTGCCCCAACAGGAATACCTGTTTCCTGGAGGTTTCAGGAGATCCCTTGCTGGTGGGAACCAGTGTGTGTCACTGAGTGAGCATGACAATAATAAAGGCTGGGCACCCATTACCTGGCACTTTTAGGATGCTGAGTGCATGGCCAGGAAGAGTACCTGCAGATGCCAGTCAGGCAAGACCAGGTGGTCCAGTTGCAGTGGGATGCACCAGAGGCCTTCCTGGCCAGAGAACACTAGAACATTGGCCTGAGATACAGTGGACAAATATGGTGTGTGTGGGGCACAGTGTGAGAATGCTCCTTCAATCCTACAGGCCACCAAGGCCTGGAGTCTGCTCTGAGGCTCATGCGTACAGGTACCTATTCAATGCTTGTCTGAGAAGGCAGTCACTGTTTCGCCTGGAGCCCCAACAATTAAGTTAAGACAAACCTGATGGAGAAAGAAAGCATCTTGGAACTCAGGAGGATACTAAAATGATTATGCCTGGGAACTATACATAAACTCTGCCCCAATTTTATTTGAGACGCTTTTCCAAGTACAGCCCCTCCATGCCTATGAGGCACAGGACAGTAGAACATCTCTAGGGGACACAGAAAGCTTTCAGAAAAACCTAGGTGAGAACTGGGACTCATTCTCTCATGCCATTCAGGTGGGACCAGGCTTGCTTCTCCTAGAAGCCACATCTCCAGGTCCAAACCGGTCTCACTCAGTGTACACAGCTTCTAGTGCACTGGGCAACCAGGTTGCTGGGCATCCGTGTGCTCATGGTGTTGACATCTACACATACCCTCCACCCTGAGAATGCAGGAAGCATAGAGACATAAGCTCATTTTGGTGTAATGCTGATTGCTTTTTAGTGGGGTGCAGTGATTGTTGGTAAGAGAACTGGAAGTTTCTGGTTCAGGGAACTTTAAAAAATTTTTTTAAAGATAGTAAAATCCAACAAAACAAGACAGAACAAAGCCAATTAAAACAATGCAGCAAAATTGGTACAGAACGTCAAAGCAGGATACCAGGAAAACAACAATAGCCACCATAGTATATCTGGTTATCTTCACAATAGTTGTCCATTCCATCAGGTATAGCAAACTCAAACCAAAAACAAAACACAATAAAACCAATCAAACAGACTATTGAATAAAGCAAAACAATCAGAACAGAGCAAAACAGTGAAAACAATATTTGACTTCAAAGACAAGATAGAAGGAAATCTCCCATATTTCCTTCTATATTGCATACTGTCATCCTCCCAAGAGATACTCAAACTGCTGCCCCAGGTCTGCAAAATCAACCAAATAATACAAGCAGTTAGTTGCTGTACGTACCTTAGTTGCTGTCAACTCAGCCTGTCCTCTGACCCATCTGGTTGTTTAAGTAGAAGTTTTGGTCAGGACATCTATGCCCTCATCTTACTGGCTCCATAGTGATGCCCTTGCTCCTCCCAGGATTGACTCTCACTGTTCTATCCACACCCAAGCCAGGGGTGACATGGGCAGACATCTTTGTAGAACTTTCTTCCCACAAACAGGGTTTGCATTTTTTTTTAAAGACAATTTTCCTTTTCCCTTTAAAAAACATGCTCTGGAGATAACAGGACAAATTCTGGCAGGACAAGCCCATTCTCAGTATAAGTGGCACAGACCACTAAAACCCCAGGAATCTCACGTTTGCATCATATTTCTGTCTTCAGTTTCTATAGCAGTGTCTGACACATAGAAACCTCTTGATAATTATTTATTGAATGTCTGAGTGACCACTCAGAATAGACCACACAAGCCCACCCAGCACGGAGAAGACTCTAGACTCCTGAAATGGCTCTTGTGGTAGTCATTAAGCCTGGTGTAGTCAGCATCCCCAGAGGCACTAGAGAAATACAGAGCCGCCCTCACATACTGGACCAATAGAACCAGAGTCCAGGGTGATGCTCCTGGGAACCTATAGTTCACAAATCCTCAAGAGGGAGACTGTGGTCAACAGACCCTGGACCAACTTTTAAGAACCAGCCTCTGGGTTTTCTCTTGTCCCCACTACTCTGGACACGTACACATGTCCCACAGCAAAGACTTCAAGGCCTGCAGGCAGCTCTGCACTGTAACGCAAGTATCACCCCGTCAAGTCTGCTGTGAACACAGAAGGCGGAGCCAGGAGACAAGATGCAAAAGTGCACTCAAACACACTGGTGTGAGAAGAATGTTATCCAAAGCTGATCACTTAAAAAGACACATGAAGTCAAATGGAAGGGCTGAGGGAGTCTGACCTGAGTAAATGGATCGAAGGGCTCTATCAACAGAGTCTTCAGTCTTCTTTTGGAGCCCCAGAACAAGGCCCAGGGTCTGGCAGCTGGGTACTTGCCCACTTGAAGGAGACTGCACATATGAAGATGTTCTCTATTTCCCCAGGGAGGCCGGGGCACCACTGAAACTGTGCCAGGCCTGGCAAGTCCCCAAAGAGGTAACAGCAGCAACAAGGAGTTGCTCCTGTCTTTCCCAGAGCTGCAACAGTGAGAAGCTGCGAAGTGATGTTAGGATGACCTGGGCAGGGAGAATGAAGATCACAGTGGGGCTGGCAAGCCCCACTCACAGGCAAAATGCAGCCGGCATGGCTGTGTGGTCTGGAGAAGGCAAAGATGCTGTGACCGCTGATTCACGGGTCTGATTATCATGAGAGTAGAAAGGGGTGGACACAAGATTATAACGTGCCTCATTAACCCGAGCTCCTATTGCTTTGCCGTCTCACTGCTGAGCATTTCTGTGGTGAGCACATCACCCTGTAAATCCAAGTACCCGGATGTTGGCACCATTTCTACCCCAAAGCAACAGTAAGGACTGGCTCTAGATCATTATTTCCTTTCAGGAGATCTTTTCTCTGTGAGATGGTTTCCTTTTATTCTTCTAATCCTGATGGAACAAAGACACACTCTGTGCACCCCTCAGAGAGGCAGAATTCTTTTGCCTTACCTCCTGCTTTCTACCATCCCCCACTCACGAAGTGGTTTCTGGATATGACTGTCATCCCCCAGCACCCCCTTCACTTTCCATTTCTAAAACCACCTCCCCCAAGGAGACTCCTTTCATTTCTTTCCTCAAATGGGAATCAGGGTAATCCTTCCAGGGTCACTGGGGTGTAGACTGTAGGAAGTGGCCCTCTGGGGTGGCATTTATCATCTCCATCTCTGTACTCTTTTCTGCAGGAGGGCACTTGTGAAGCAAAGCCATGAATAATGGATGCAAAGATAAGGCCACATCTACTCCTATTAGCATGCGCCTTGTCAGAAACTGCCTTCCGTGGTGCTGGGAAGCCACTTTTCTTCAGTGTGCTGTCCAGGAGCCATGGCTCAGCCCAGTGTCCCCCCTTCCAATCTCCAGCTGTCCCCAAGTCATCTTTGATTGTTGCTGCTTGCCGGCTCCCGAATTCTGGTGTCTGGGCCCTGGGAGATTTTCCTTTTGTCTAGGATTTTCTTTTTTTCTTTTCTTCTGTTCTTATTATTTGCCCTCCAGGGATTTTAATCTGGTCTCTCAATTCAGAATGACTTTCCTCTTCAAAAAATATTTAATGATGCCAATTCCTAAGACTTTCCTTTGTTATGTTTTTGTTAAGTAAGTTCAGGCATTTCTAGCTTTTGTCTTTCTTTTCAATTCTCCCCCACTGGGGTTTGAAGATTCTTCATCTTCTTGCTCACATTGGTGTCTTGTTAGTCATGTGGTGGAGAATCAATAGACTTCTGTCATGCAACAAATGCCAAAGTGCTGTAATCTGTGCATATGTTTAAAAACTTTTAATTTCATTTAAAAAGACATTTCACAGGCCAGTGTATTTTGCCTCCAGGGTTTAGAAGAACAAGTTCTGTTGCCGGCTACACTTCTAATTATCTGTGTCAATCAGGTAATCAGACTCTGCAGGCCTCAGTTTTCTTATCTGCAAAATGACAAGGCTAGGTACAGGGACCTCTAAGCTCACTCCCTGTGTCAAACTGCTACAATTCTAAATTCCACTACGCTTTAAAAATATCACTGTTTTCCAGTTCTCTCTCTCTCTCTCTCTCTCTCTCTCTCTCTCTCTCTCTGGTGTTAGATGTATTATGTCATTTCCATCTCCAGACAGTTTGATAACTGAGCCTGCAGCCTTCAGCCTGAACTCCTGCCTTTGGCTCTGCGGCATTACCCCTGCCTCTCTCCTGATGCACATTCAGCGCGCAATGTCCGTGCTCCCTCTGAGGTGTGCCAGGTGGGGTGAGCAAAGCTGGGAGTGGCCCAGGTGCTTCCCAGGAAGCAGAGAGGTACAGGCCATATGGAGCCAATGGTTTCTTCTCACAGGGGCGTTTGTTCATTCAACTTTGTTCGCACCAAGGAGGACACTCAGCACTCTCCATGTTTCCTCTGTCAATCGTCCTGGCAATCCTGAGGGCAGCTCTGGCTGGTGAGATGGTCTCTGATTGATGGGAAAAAACTGGAGCTCAAGAAGGCTAGGTGGACCTGCCCAAGTCCCTCAGAACAGTGGCAGTAGAATCACAGTCGCCTGGTGAAGGCAGAGATGCTGAATACATTGGATTTTTGAATACACACATGCACACATACACACAGAAGTAAGCTCAGGGCCAGGATCTGCCAGCAAACCTCAGCATAACGCTTAAACCTGGGTGACATAGCAGGAAAACTACCCTTCTTTTTCTCCCTTCTCCCCAAAGCCTCTAAGCTGTTGTCCTTGATCTATAGAGGGGACAGTGTGCGAGATGCGACAGGTCCCAATAGCCCTGACCTCTGCTGCTCATGGGCAAGGGCTAGTGGGTATTATCTGAAGGGCCAGCCCAGGCTAGGGGCTGGAGGGGCAAGGAACACTGGGATACCTAGGCTCCTGTTTGATACAATATATGCAGGTGTAGTCCGGAATGGTAGTGAGTGCTTATACTCTTTGGGGGCTGAGGCAGGAGGGTCACAAATTCAGGTACGTTTAAGTTTAGCCAGGGCAATTTAGCAATTTAATCAGATTCTGCCTCAAAATTAAAAAATTTAAAAAGGATAGATGAATAAATACATGAATAGATGGAAAGCTGTGTGTTAAAGCAAACATAATGCTTAGAATATAAGTGGTGGGAAACATATTCTCCATAAAATTCTTTCAACTTTGCTATATGTTTGAAATTTTCCATAAGAAAAATGCTGAGAAAAATAGTCTGGTGTTGAATGATACCAGGTGACAATAGATGGAATCTGTCCATTCAATAAAACAAATAAATAAAAAAGAGCTGAGAGTGTAGCTTGTAAACACAAAAGCTTAGAGCAGCTTGATTAGTAATAATGGAAACCAGAAGTGTCCCAACATGAAGAGAATGGATAGATGAACTGTACATTTACTAATGTCAAAAGAGGCAGAAACCACCACTAAGACAACAGGAAGCGGTGGTGAAGTGTCATACGGACAAGAGAAGCCAGGACAGGACACACTGCAGGGAACCTTGCATGCTCTGATGTGCAGGATGCCTGGTAACAAGTAAGGGGGTGTCTGTGGTGGAAACTGAAAGACTAGGGAAGCTGTGAAGGGTGCCTCAGGGTGAGGGACACGTTCTACATCCCTAATATGGTGGTACTTCATTCATATCAAAACTACCAAAACTCTGCATTCTGGACACTCAAAATTTGTGTGTGAATTTTATTTACTACCTATACATTAAACTCTAGTTTGAAATATAGTCTCTTATTTAGAAGATATCTGGTCTAAGCATAATAAGAATGATCCCTGTCCCTTCAGTGAAGCCTTCGCCACCTTGAGCTGGGCTAAGTTGACTCTGAGCTGGGACAGATGTCCCATTGCTGTGGCCCTAGGTCCTCGACTGTGTTTGCATGTGCTATTAGAACTGGTCGCTCCATGGACCCAAGATCACCAAGAGGACTGCATCTGGTTCTGGGACCTGTCACATCCAAAGAGTCCCAGAGTTTCTCACTTTACCATGGCGGCACAGGAAGAAGCAGCCCCCTTGCTGTCTGTGGGTGGCTGAAAGCCAGGAACATGCCTTCTGTGGGCTGAAGCCTCCCCAGTGGCCATGGATCTTGAGGGGTCTTCGACATCAGGGAACACTGAAAAGGACGAAGTACAATGTTCTGATTTCTTGACCTACAGAGTGTGGAATTGGGGCATGTGGCCCAGGAGGGAGGGAGGGAGGGGTGATGGTGAAGAGAATCCCTGCTCCAAAAATAAGAGCAGCAGCTGGTAGCTACCTCCATGGACAAGAAAAAGAAAAGGAACAAGAAAAGTTTAAGAGATCATTGGGCACCAAGGATTGTGTTTCTGTATACCCAATGGTCTGGATGAATTGCTGGCACTGCTGGAGTGAGGTAGGGCATGACTTACTAACTACCAAGGAGCAACCCTGGCATGGCTTTGGGGATGAAACCCAGGTCAGCTTCTGTACAATAAGATGTGGTGCCCAAGTCCTGCTGGCATGAAGTCAAGCTGGAAAGATGCTGGTTTTGCAGAATTCTTGGATGAGACACAAAGAACAGGAGGCCCATGCTAGACACTCAGAGTCCTCAGATGGAAGAAATCAAGTCAGAAGGAAACAGAAGAGTAGATACACAGGAGGGGGCAAGGACTTGACAGTCACAGCTGCCCAGGGGAATTTTGCCAGGAAGTGGATCATTTTGTCTGAGAATCTGCCCTCATCTCACTGGGTAGGATAAGCAAAGAGGTGGACAGTGTGTGGACTGCTGAGAAAAAAAAGTAATATATATATATATATATATATATATATATATATATTCTTTTTTTTTTTCAAAAAGAACATATCAGTGGTCCCCAGCTTGACCTCTTCTCAAGATGATCTAATTGGCATTAGAAAGTAAAATCTATTCCACCCACACTGACTGGACCAGCACACACTACTCCAAGGTGTGGCACCGAGGCATCTAGATAAATGGTATATTTTCTCTTGCTCATCTGTCTTTTGTTACATGGGCCCCAGTCATAAATTTTGAAAGAGAAAAGGAAAATGCATTTTTTCTCTTCTCCAATAGTATTTTCTCAGCAAAAAGGAACATTCAAGGCAACTGGATACCCTGCAGGGGTTGAAGACTCAGGACAATGCCATGTCCCATGGGCACCCTTTCTGCAGTCCCTGGGGCACAGCAAGGAGTCACTGTCCAGTGTACACACTCAGTAACTGTCAGACAAGGAAACAAATGATTTGACACAGCAGTGAGGGCTGGAGAACCATTCCAAAGATTCATAAATTCACTAGCATCCCCAGAATGTTTGGAGGGCACAGTCAGGGTCACATCCTATGGCAATCACAGTCACAACATTTCCTTAGCTGCTCCTGCTGTCCCCTCCTGTGCTTGGCTCTCCTCCTCAGTGTGATGTGAAGACTCAAAGCTCCACCAGGCACTGACCCAGGAGAGCTCTGACCTCTAGGCACCGCCTGGGTCCTTCCACATGCAGTCCCTATGAGCAAAGGAGTCCTCTCACAAAAAGATAATCTCTTCCCCAAAGTCAGCGCCAGTTGTTTAGATAGTAAAACTTGTCAGATCATCACACAGAACAGACAGCTGATGTTGTTTCTCTCTCCTCTCCCCTGGGAAGGAGGCTGAGTGAGCTCAGGAGAAGACAAGCTCAGGATGGTTTCAAGAATCAGACAGCAAATGCGTTTGAAATCATGCAGCTTGCCAAGCTAGACAGCTGGCCTCTGAACTGGGTCCTCGTTGTACCCCTCCAGTTCCTACTGCAGTTGGAGGCCACTGGCTTTATCTCACTTGGAGTGTGAAATTGGTGTGTCACTGTGCAAATCCTAAGGAGTGAACTTGCAAGCGGGGAGAACTGGGCAATGTCTACATGCAGTGGTAAGGGCCTGGGTTGACCTGGACCCCATGAGAGGGTGGCAAAGAGACCACAATAAAACCCTGCCCTGGGTCATCAGGCAGATGCCTCCTGGGTGCTAGGCAGCTTGAGATTGTCCCTTTGCTGAGAAAACCCTTCATTCTGTGATTCATGTCTGCTTCCTTCCTAGATTTCTTGCAAGCTACAATTACAAAGTACCACTTATTGGGAGCTTAACGACACCAGAAATGTATTCTCTCACAGCTCTTGAAGCTACAAACCTGGGACCATGACCGGCTCCCTATAAATACTACAGGAGATGATCCTTCCTTGTCTATTGTTAGCTCTTTCTGGTAGCCAGGAATCCTTGGTATTCTAGACAATCTCTGTGTTCACTGCTACATGAGCTTCTCTTTCCTATTTCTCGTTTCCAAACTGCTCTCTCCTTTCAAGGATACCAAGCAGCCATTGCATCTTGGGCCCACCCGAATTCAGTACAACCGCACCTTGACTAATTCCCTCTACAAAAATTCTATTCCCCAACAAAGTTGCCTTCTGCGGTGCTGGGTGGAGATACATTTGGAGATTCTGTCCACTCCAACAGAGCTGGTAACTATCTGCTCAGTTTATCTGCTGGAACTGCCAAAATCCAATGCAGGAGTGTCTGGAACCCGTATTTCAGTGAGGAGCTCTTGTTTTAGGATGGGTTTTCCTCAATAACATTCCAGAGCTTGAGTCTACAGACTCTGGGCATTAAGCCAGGCTCATCTCCTTATGGTTTAACTTTGGTTTGATTTATTAGCTCCAAACATATTTAGTTTGGGTAAAAAATCTGTCTTACTCAGCAACAGTGGGATGAGGTTACGAACCTCAACATTAGATTCATATTTTATCAGTGGTTCCAAAGTAGTGCTGGTGGGCTACAAGACAGCTCTCTCTCCTTCTACCAAATCTCTCAATGACTTTGTTTATGCTTGGTTTTTATTATAAAGGCAGAAACGATGAAGTAATATATGCTCACCACATGTTACCAACCACAGTTAATGAAATGGTCTTGTTCAATGGAACTTATGTTCCATACACATGTTACAAAACGCAGTGATTCTGAGAAAAATGTTTATGGATAAACACTTGCTATCCATCCTTCCTCATGACACACAAACAAAAACTATCATTTAAATCTAAGACAGGGAGAATCTCTACCTTAGTTGCTTTCACCTCCAGGTATCTCCAATTCTTCCTCTTCTGTCCTCTACAGGTGGCTCTGCTTTTCTTGTTCCCTCTACCCTCAAGTTCTGCCCCTCCCCATTCTTACCTGGTAGAGTTTGAAGAGACTCAAGGAAGGGCTTTCCAATCTTTGCACCAGAGTTTGTGCCCCTCTTCCGGGAAATTTCTACACAGAAATTGGGTTCTGGGGGTATTGTGAGCTCTAGCTATAACTTCTTTTCTTCATCAACACTTACTAAATTTTTAAAAATGTATAGTATTTTTAAGTACATAGCCATGTACTTAGACAAGGAACAGGAGTCTCCATAGACCAGAAGGCAGGTCATGACAGAGGCAGAAGGAATCCCACAGCTGTGAGTGGGGCCTCCCTATATCTCTACAATGGACCAGGCCCAGTGCCAGACCAAAGCAGCAGGCAGGTTGAGTGTTGAAGCCAAAGAGGTCTTGCAAGGCTGGGGCAGGGCTAAGCTGACTACCCAGGACTGCAGTCTGGCAGCAAACATTATCTTGGGGTTGAAGTATCATCACCTCCTTTGTGTTGTGGGGAACATAGAATTCATCCCTGCCTGAGCCCAGGCTGAAGGCAGCATCAGGTCATCCTGAACGAGCCTGAGAAAGGAAGGGATTGCTGCCTGAGAAAGCCAGGAGTGCAAAGGACAGGCATGAAGCACTCAGATTCAGCCAGGCCAAGAACTACTCTCTTACCCTCAAGGAGACAAGGAGGAGACAGCCCACAAGTCAAACTGGTGGGTGCAGAAAACACAGTAGAACCTTTAGTATTGAGGAAATCATGACTGAAACAAAGGACCAAGAGATGTGCTGAATATGTATCAGCATACAGTGCAAGGGCAAATTCATGAAATGGAGAATCAAACTAAAGAATATGTCTGGGGTGGGTTGCAAGAAAAAGAAAATATGGAAAAAGTTAAATGGTGTGAGGGAGAGATAAAAGTTTTGACATGTATTCATGTATTTGAAAATAAATGCCTAAGAATTTTCCAGAAGAGAAGCAAGAGGCTTTTAGAGATGAAAAGATCTCACAAAATACCAAGCAGATGAATTTTTAAAAACACACATTAAACACATTTTCACAAAACTTTAGAACACATAATACTAAAGAGAAAACCCTAAAAGCTGAGAGAGAGAGAGACAGAGAGAGAGAGAGAGAGAGAGAGAGAGACAGAGACAGAGACAGAGAGAGAGGAAATACTCCACATATCCATCTCCTCAACCCCTGAACGTGGACACATGCACACATGCATGCATGTACACATGCACAACCACAGTCCTCATAGTATTTCCCTCAGAAATGCTCATTTTAAAAGGATGCATTTTTTTTGGTCTCAAAATGTTTTTTGGGAAACATTTTGCAGTTTTTAACTACCATCTCTTTCTGTTTCTGGGTCTCAGTGGGCATGTGCAGTCAAGTCTAGCATGTATGAACTGCTGTCTCTGTCAAAACATCTGTCTGGATTTCCCCAAGAATCTTAGAAATCTTTTTTTTTATCAGGTTCCCAGTTTAGAGATAGCTAACCAACTCCCGAGATAACAACCTTAATCCACTCTGAGGGCTCTGCCTTCGAAGCTAACCACCTTTTAAATAACAGTCCCACCTCTGAACACTACTTGCATTAGGGATTAAGTTACTGGCACATGGGACATGGGGTACATTCAAATTCTAGCTAGCACCTTTTCTGGGACCTACTCAGTGGTGACTATGACAAGTGCCTTGACCCTGCAAAGAACACTTTGGGATCCAGGGATCCAGCATCAGTGGACATCTTCCCTGGAACCTCCCGGCTCCTCCCAGCTGAAGTCCAAGTGACATTCACTAAAATCACCCCTGGATGCAGATCTGTCTTCAGGGCAGCCCTGCAGAGAAGCTGCACGGAAGCTGGAGGGGCCCACTCCTGACCAGAGGAGATCCCTCAGTAGGTAAAAGATGGCATCAGGGACAAATTTGATCTGTGGTCAGAACAAAGAGATGACTTCAGATGTAGAGCCATTTTTATCCTACATGAATTATCCAACACATAGCTGTGGTGTTGGCTACTTAATTAGGGAGCTGGGTTCTCGTATCAGAGCACAGGGGCTGGTTTCCACACTGAAGAGCATATTTGTGCCCGAGTCTCCAGAGATCACCATCATGGCATTTTTTTATTAGTTTGTTTTTAGTGTACATGTTTGCAGTTTATAGTGATTACATTCCTTCTGAGGAGCTGGTAAATGTACATGGCACATTTTAATTCCTTTTTTCATTCCTGTCCTCTCTCCTCCCTTCCTCCTCTATCTCCTGACTCTCTTTCCATTTGAGAAAAAAAATCTATCTTCCTGCTTTCTATCATCTGTTTTATGTTGCTCTTTATTCATATTTTGAGTTTCTCATATAAGCAGAACCTTGTGGCATTTAAGCTTGTGTTGATTTATTTCACTTAACTGTACCCTTCTGCCACATTGACTAGCAGATGACGGAAGGTCTTGTCCGAGACCCCATTCACAGCGGCTGTGTTGGCTTCAGCCCCCCACAGCCATGAAAGCAGCAGGATCTTCATGGGTTTTAACAGTAGGAGTCACCCTAAGGTCTAGGGCAGGAGAAAAAAAAGTGTGGCCACCATCATCTAGAGGTGGAACAGCCAGGCACAGGACATAGCTGAGGGGACTCTTGGACCTGGTGGCAATAGGAAGGCCAGTTCCAACGAGAGTCCAAGTACTTGAAACTGAAAATGTTCTTTCTGTTTTTAGCAAAAGGATAATTCAATAGCAGGAGTTAAGCACTGCCTGAGTCCTCAGAAGATCTGAAGGATGGGTGAGTCCCAGAGCAATGCCAGGTTGGCTCATGGGAGAGCAGGCTCCTTCTGCAAAGAACTGGGGTTAGCAGTCCAGCCAGGAGAGCAGGGTTCAGGAACAGCTGCCAACCTGCTATCTCTTGTCTCATCATCACTGAATACCGTGGTTGGATCCTGTGCACTGACCCTGAAGCCAGAACGAGCAGGGTTGAACTCATACCTGCAGCAGAAGCCAGGCAGCTGGTCCCCTATATCCACCTCACTTCCACTTCCGAGTCAGGCAAGTCTGTTAGAGACGTAACTCCCAGAATGCCAGCTTACACAGTCTTGAGAGATATTTTACAACTCTTTCCAGCCCTACCAGGAAGACACACAGAACATATTCCGGGATCTCTGCATGCCAGCTGCACTCTTGCTCCTGGCTTCCTTTTATTTTGCCACCCAAGTATCTGTCATTTGCCTTGGAGTTTTGATCATGAAGGAATTTGTAGCGCAAATGAGGATCTGGGGGTCAGAGGCAAGTGCCTCCTCTGTTTTCTTGAATCTGTTTCCTCATCTGTTGTTGAAAAAGTAGAAATACTGTCTCATGGGGTTGTTCTGTGGGTAGATATCTCTGACTATTTAATGGGTATAGGAAAAGAGCTAAGGTCACCCAGATAGATACTTCAGTGACTGAAAACCCAATATGAGCTCATTAAAAGTTCTCTTTAATGATAGCATTGAACTTTAGGAATTTCAAAGATAATAGTGTGGTATTAAAATAAGTTCATTAGAGATTCGAACAACTGGTATTTCCTTAGCTGTGTGGCTTTCAGTGGGTCCTGCGAGCTGTGGGCACAGGCAGGAGAAACATGGGTTTGCGCTGTGGCTGTGTTTTGCATCCCATTTTAGAGCAAGCCTGAGCATGAAGGTTGAGGAGATGATCAGGAGACTCTACATCCTCTTGCTTCTTGATTCCTTTCAATTTTGAGACCTAAGCCTCTGTCATTCAGTCTCCTTAGCCCTTGGTCCTGGCTGCATCTCCAGAGACCAACACGTTTCCCACCACTGGTAAGAGCACCCAAGGGCCCCTTTCCTGCAGCTGCAAAATCAGTGGTTTTTTTCTGCCAACAAGGTAACCACCTTCCTTACCTGGTCTTGATAAGTTTCTTCCCTGTTCCCTGCAGCTTCTCTCTGAGCAGATAAAAAACAGGGAGACAGACCTCAGGCAGAGGTGAGCAAGGAGGGAAAACCCATGTCTACTCAGAAGCCATCCTGCATACCCCAGGGCCACCAACCTTGGCTTGCCTGGAGGATCAAAGATCACTGAGGGCCAGGGAGGTGAAGGCGACCTGAACATGAGCATCTCTCACCCAGGCACTGCTAGACACCTTCTTGTTTTCTTTTTTTTTCCTTATGAAAATAATCAAAACAGAAAAGAAAGCACAAAAATGTACAAAGCATTGCTTAGGCAAGTAAAAGGTCCAGTGTTAACAACCTTCTCACTAAATTTGGTCTCTGATCACACAGTCAGATCTGACCTTAGACACCAGCCCCATTTCCTTGGAGGAGTGGTGCCTTCTAGGTTGCTTGAGCTGGGCATAGTCAGAACAGCCTTTGTAGGGCCTGCGCATCCCATAAGAGCACATCAGAAGCTTCCCAGAGCAGCACAACTCCAACTCTGACAGCATGGTCCTCATGGAGAAGGTCACTCACCCTGAAGGCTGCTCAGCCAGCTGAGGGCTCTCAGGGCTGTGGAAATTCATGTGAGTTGTACCTCATCTGGTTTTTAAGATCAGAGCATCTTTTAGAGCTTTCAGATGATTCCAGCCATTGGCCCTATACAGGAGAAGGCTGTTAGAGTCCAAGTTCATTGAGGTGTCAGAAAAGTAGGAGAAGGTCCTGGGAGTGAATACCATCTCCTAGGATTGCTCTCACAAGAGCCTCTTGAGTTAATAAAGGCTGTAAGAACAAAACCCAATGCTAGCCAGGCAGAGAGGTCAACTGGGCAGGCCTGCTTGAGAATACAGGGTGACTTGTTAGAGATTTGGGCTGGGAACTCTGTCCAATTAGCTAAGTGTAAATTATGTGGCTGCACCTTAGGGCCAAAGAGGCTGGGAAGGTTATCACTTTGACAAAGTTCCACCTGCCATCTAGAGAAGGCTGGCTCCATTCTTGTGTCTTACAAACACAGGAAATGATTACAGGTACTGATATCCACACAATGATCAATATAATGATCCCCCTGCAATTATGCCAGCAGGTGCTCTCAGTATTTCACCTCTAGTTCCACTGTGGCAGCTATCTAACTTTTCTTCCTTCTTGCTAAGTGTTGGTCTCAACCCCTTATTCTACCCAATTTCTATATTAAGTTTTCTAGTATACAGATATAGATATAGGTATAGATCAGAATAGAAAATGTGCTTCCTCCAAATAATACTGATGATCCTCCTCCTTCTAAACTGTCACCTTACACCACTGCATGCCCTCTCCTCTCACACACTTGGGCACTCCCAGGCATCCTCACACCCTCCTCTGGGCTACTTCAAGGCCAGAGATGGATGGGGAAGAAAGGAGGAGAGAAGAGCCAAGGTGGGAGAGAAGCCAAGCACAGGAGTCAGAGTCAAGAGGTAGAGGAGGACACTGGAAGGTGCCCTCCTCTTGATCCAGGATCATCTTGATCCTGGAAGTTGCTCCAGGACTAAAGTTCAGACTCCCACCCTCCTTTTGTGTTCCCTGAGTGGCTGCCATACTGCCGCTCACCCCTGCTATGACTGGCAGGAAGGTCAACATAGATCCCCCAGTGCCTTAATGTTTCAGGTTCCAAGTGAACACGACTGGGTTGGGAACTAGCACCAAGGACCCAGATCCCAGATGTGCTGTCCTTGCCTCTTCAGAACCCCTCTTTGAGAGGCCAGGACAGCATGAGTCAGAGTGAGGAACAAGCCCCTGGGCAGGCATATTTCGGATCCCTGGGATGCTCTCTAGTGGCCCTAAAATTCATCCTCAGCAGTGGGCACATAATTTCAGGGTCTCAGTTGAAGACCCTCAAGCAGCCTGCCCCAAGCTCTTGGAACCACCTGGTGCCCTTAGATACTAGGCAGACCCTGGGCAGCCCTCTTAGCGATCATCGCCTGATCCTCATGTGAGATCACCTGGACACAGAAGGACCAAGGATGGAGCATGTGTGCTTTGGGAAACATGTCCCAGTTTCCCTACTCTAGACCTGATCTACCCTTGGCTCCTTACCATGGAAGCAGCTTCTTTCCACATCTCACCCCACTGCTTAGAAGAAACTTTCTAGATTATTTACCTGTTTGGTTCATCCTCCCAGAACCCAACCCCTGTGCAGGTGAGACATGTATGCCATGTCTCAGCCCCAGTCCTAGGTGCTGGATTTGGAGTGGTAGACCAGAAGTAGCAGTTATGTGGCATAAAACAGAAGTCCAGGTTACTTGGGGTAGACCAAAGTACTCCAACTATATTATAAATACAGATTATTCAGGGCAGACCAGAAGTATGGATTACTTGAGATAGACCAGAAGTACAAGTTATTTGGGGTACATATGTTCTATGGGTTATTTGGGGGTTAAAAAAGAAATTATGGGTTACTAGACCAAATAGGCAGGGAGGAAAAAGGGAGGAGGTATTTATATATTTGCAAGATACTGGCTCAATCATAAGGTAAATATTCTACCTTCTAGGCTAGAGTGAAAATGCAACAAAAATAACCATGATTCTAAACATGCCCAGTTCTTTCTTCTTCATACTTTCCCTAGTCATGTACCAATAACCGTGAGTGCCATTTTGTAATTTCACGGATTTCAAAGAGGTATCTTTCCATATGGCTCTTGTTATTAATAGTTCAAAATCCTGATCATGCAAGGCTGCATCTCATATTATCTGTCTTAGACACATAGTAGTAAATGTTCTTAGCAACAGTTTCTATATTTATAGAAAATATCAATATCAAGCTATGCTTTAAAAAAATAAACATAATGTCTCTCACTCCCTCACTCCAAGATCAATATATATTTTTAAAAAGCATTTCTACATTCAAGATATTTTCAGCTTTTCTTTATTGTTTTAAACATCTGTTAGGCTGTCTCCCTGTAGACATTCTCTAAATGATATGGTTTATTTCGGGTAACTGATTATAAAAAACCTCATGTATCTAACAAATGACATTTTTAATCACATTTTCTTTTCAGCTTTAAAGAACTAAATGATTTCCTTATCTTGACATGATTTATCATTTGAGCATGAGCCAGGGACCCGAGGAGGATGTTATCTATGGCTTCTTCCCATGAAAGGCTCTTATCAAAGCAGGCAAAGTTTACAATTACATCCAGAGAACAGAGGGAGAACAAATGGTTTGGTCAAGTTCTCTGTGTAAGATTTTTTCAAATGATCTTATCTGGTAAACTTTCCCAAAAGCCCACAGATGATATGATTTCCCATTAACTGCAGAGATATGGTAAGTGATGTGGTAATACTTTGAGTATTTTCTCCTTCAATAGTTATCAGCCTAAGCTCCTATTGTATTTTGTTTTGGTCACTAGCTTGTTATTATTATTACTATTTCTTTTTTTCTTCATTAACCTTAAACCTTTGTTGTTAAAGATTTTCCCTCTACATTGATTGTTTTTATCAGAAATTTGAAAACTGTAATGGAAAGATCACTATTCTCTGTCCTTTTCTGCCCTCATGGGGCTTGGTGACTTGTGTAGTCCAGCTGGAGGGACATTCGGATCTTTTAGTGCCCCGTCCATCAGCACTGGCCAGCCTGGATCCTACTTCAATTCTCTGCCCAACTATCCTGGTTTGCTCAAGATGGGTTTCCTGGGGCACTGGACTTTCAGTACTGGAAAAGTCCCAGGTAAAACAAGAGGATTGTCCTCTACAACTCACCCTCAGATGCTGAATACGTCATGCTAAGGGAACTGAGTCAGATACAGACATCGGACATCTGGCCACAGCCTCAGACTGAGGTAGGATGGAATCAATAAAGAGTGATAGGAAGGAGACAAGAAATTTTTATTTTAAAATTACACATGTGTGAAAACTGCAGCTTCTGGACATAACCAGAATTAACCAAAGTCACAACTCCCCTTTTCACTTGTTTTCCTTCCAAGTGCCTCACTCCTAAATCCCTGAGAGTCTTAATGATACAATAAGTCCATAAATATGGCCTGTGCTTTTTTTTCTAATACTAGAAATCCATAAATTCCAAAGATTTTTAACTCTTAAAGAAACTGCACTATTAGTTGGATACCATAGCTCTAAACTTCAAACACATGCAAATGATTTACATTTTAACCTAACTGATAAGAATAATTTTTTCGCTTAATGGGAATAATTTTAGTCGCTTAATGGGAAGCCTGGAAACAAGTGCTAGGGAGGAAAGGTCCCTCCTCCTTTGCACTGAGTGGCAGATTTGACCCAGTTCCCAGGGAACCATCCCACCCGCTCATATGGAGCAGTGGCAGTGGCTCCTGGGGGGCCTCATTTCTCTTTGTGGGCTCCCCAGTACCTGCAAAACCAATTCCCTGAATTAAACCCAGCCTGCCTGCCTTCCTTTCTTCCTCCCTTCCTTTCTTCTTTTACTTATTTGTACCGAGGAGCTACATACTCAGTCCTTTTTTATTTTTATTTTTAAATTTTGAGACAGGGTCTCATCAAGTTGCCAAGTTGCGAGGCTGGAATCAAACTTACGATTCTCCCGCCTCAAGCTTCCAGACTGCTAGGATTAGAGGCATGTAGCATCTTGCCCAGTTAAACTCTTTCAACACTGAATAGACTATGTCTGGATGGACATCCTCTGCAGAGGTCTGGGCCTCTTGGGAACACTTATGGGGCTACCTGGTACACAGCATGATCAAAAGTCGCCTGACACACCTATCCAGCCCCTGGCTAAGCACAGTCCTTCATTTTTAGCATTCAACAAGACCCAACTGAGACATTTGAGAGTCCAAACACTCACCATTTGACTGACATGTGCTTATAGTTTGCGCAGAAGGCAAGGAAGGTGCTTATAAAAAGAGCAAATTGCATTCCAGCACACTGTGTCATTCTGTGCCAAGATGCGTGATCAGAGCCATGAGTGCCATTCCACACTTTCCACAGCTCGCATCTGTCATGCTGGGCTTCTTACTTGTCCCTGTATGAGTCACTCTAAAAGGACACAGAGAAGTTCAGGGGCAATGCCAGATATGCTAGCAGATGTTTTCAAAGGCACTGCCACCGTATTAAGTACTTGATATCATGGGAAGCCACTCAAGGGCTCGTGGAGAACACAGGCCCTGTCTTCAATGAACTCATGGGTATTGTTTTAAGTCACTTTGTTCAGCCACAAAAGTGGCTTCAAAGGGCCACCGAGACACACTGTGCTGATGAGAAGACAAAGAGGACCTTCTGCAGTCTTGTAGGAGTCACCTTACTGTGCAAGACTTCACAACAAGCAAAAGATCAGTGTTCACATTGCTGTCACACACTGCGCAGCTCCGGGGACAGTTTCCTTGCCAGCTGCAGTGAGGCTGGAGCTCAGGTTACCCTTATAGCTACTTCAGTGCTAAAGTTACCCTTTTCTTTATTTACTCACTGAGCCAGTGTTGTTGATTACCTAGTCTGGCCTGGAGTTTAGCACAAAGTATGAGAGACCCATTGGTGACAGAACACATGCATCCTTCTATAGGGGACCAGCTTGGGAACAAGATCTAAGAGACCCTTCCAACGGAGGGTGGGTTAGGGTCCCCTGAAGATAAGGTCACTAAAGCAAAGTTGACATAATTCAATATTGTCAGTTTATGGCAAGAGACTCAGGCAGATAATTAAATTTAACTCTAAGTTTGACAAACTTTTATTAACTTATTAGTTGAGGTACAATATACCCTTAGAAAAGTGCCACATGTAAGTATTTTTCCTTTGCAGAATAGCAATTTTCTCTCAACACAATGCCAAACTTGTCTCTTCTCTCCATGGTGTCGTGATTTCTTTGTTCTTGTCTTCACGTGGAAGTCACCTGAAGCTATTTCTAGACAAAATATCCAACTACATCTTGTTTGTCAAGCTAAGAAAAAATTCAATCCAACTGAGGCAATCAAAGGATTACTCATTGACAAGTGTCTATACTGGCTTACTCATGAACTAAATTCAATTGAGCTGAATTATGATACAAACAAATCTCATAGAATGTTACATTTTTCTGTTCTCAAACATTCTCCATGGGCTGTAACTATATAATCAGTTTTTAAATGTGCATTGTTGGTAACAAAGAAAACAGCTGCAAACAATTCATTTGTTCAGTTTTCAGTCTGCAAATATCAGTGTGTTTTGATGTCAAAGATGTGGAATATCTTAGTTATTTATTATAACTTTACCTATTACTTATATCTTATTTTTTATACTTTACAAATATTTGGTCTAGAAATACTTGCTGTAAGTCAAAGATGACAATCTGATTTATATGCATTTAGAGAATTAAAATTTCTGTATCCTTATGAGCAAGTGGACTTGTAGGATATTTCTGTTGGCTATTTTTCTTCATTGCAAATATTGACGTTAGACACCCCTCCCTGTGTCAGGGCTTAGCAGAAACAGGACAGAGGCATCCTAGGAATGCAGAAGCAGCATGAAACCAGGGATTAAACCTCTTAAGTTACCAACACCTCCCCAGCTCCCAAAAGGGAAATCCATGTGCCTTTCAGCTGCTCAGGGGCCGTTAGGACAGCCAGGCCTTGCCTTGCTCTTGCTACGCTCCATAGTAATCCCCACCTCAGCCTCTGCTCCTGATGCTGGCCCATCACTGCTAAGCCTGGAGGATGGGTAGCCAAACACTGCAGGACAGAGATTGGTTTCCCTCCAGGAAAACCTTCTGCATGGCACCAGGACCTCCCAGAAGCCCTAGGGAGCAGTCAAGCATTCTCTAGCGTCAGTTCTGATGCGGAGCGCAGATGCCCAAGCACCTGACACAGTATAGCTGCCACAGTGTACCTGCTGTATCACTGGGCCATCAGGTCAATAAAAGAACTTTCCTGACTGAAATCCTCTTTCAAGGCCAGTTGAGCTGCCATCTGTGGTTCTTGCCTGAAGGTTCTCCCCACGGCCAGTAATAACTCTTTGTCTTTTCCTTTGCTAACTCTGGAAAAAGACTTCTGGTTTCTGAGTCAGATGTTAGGATAAATGATCACACATAAACCATTGCTTCCGCACCTAAGAATAAACAAAAGAAACATCAAGCTGTTACTATGTTACACAAGTTTTACAACAAAACAGCTACCTACAACGTGTATTAACTAAAAAGTAAAGACTCATCTTCAGAATGCCGCTGCAGAGCGTTAAATTACCATGGAAACAGCCCTTAACAGGAGACAAACTTTCATTTCCCCCCAGACATCCCATTTCATCTGATTTCTTAACAGTACTTCCAACATTTGGACAGAAAAAGAAATGTATGTACTCAGATCGATGCTTATGTGTGTGGGTGCATTGTAGTCTTTTCTGTTGCTGTAAGAGAATATCTAAGTTGGGGTAATTTATCCTGGATCGAGATATATTTGGATAATGGTTCTAAAGATGAAATTCCAAGAGCACAGTCCCAGCACCTGCTCTGCTCAGCTCAGGGCCTTTCACTGCATCACAGGACCAGACAGAGCAGGCCAGTCAGAGAGAATCACTTTACACCAATACTACTCCTTTAACAACCCACTAATCCATTTTACATGACTGGTGGAACCCTCACAAGCCAGTCACCACCCCAGTCCCCACCTCTTGACACTGCTGCATGGAGGAACAAGTTGTCTCACAGCCTGGGGGGCACATACCAGGGTGATGACTGACTGTCTTAATGAAGCAGGTGCCCTCAGATACAATCCTTTGGGCAGCTTCCTCCAGCTCTTCTCTCCCAGAGCAAAGCAGGCATCATCAAAGTCTCACCAAGTGCTCTATTAAAGAGATGAACTGGCCCCTTGCCCAGGAGGACAGCAGATGCGGTTCCTTGTGACTTAAAATGGAAAAGAATTCAGAAGATGTGGACCCCTCCCCACCTCTGATCTGCTGGCATCCAAAAGTGGCACCCTGACAGGGGGCAGCTGCAACCTGCAGCTAAGTGCTAGTGTCACCCTGTGAGTGGCATAAGACGTGAGGAGGGGGCCCAGCGTCCTATCAGGGGGAAAGCAGTATTGATGCATCAAGGTTCATCTCCTTGGTTTCCTGTCCAGCTTTTTCACTTGCCAATAACAAAAATCAGATTTGCTCATCCATTTCATGAAAGGAGTCAAGGGCACTGTAAGGACAAAACCAAATTTGCATGAGTTCCAGCAGCAGCTCACATAGAAAGAAGATCCTCCTCTTTAACAGTGTGTTCATCTATCAAGTCTTGACCTTGAAGCAAACAAATATAAAATTTTAAAGCTGTAATAGAAATGTGATGGTAAAGATTGGCTCTGTGTGAAAGTGATGCCCTTAGGCATCTGTCTGGCAACTGCACCGCAGAAGCAGAAGTTATCACAGAGTTGGGCAGCACCTAGGGTCAAAACCTGGGTGTTTTACCCCAGCTCACCAGTGGCCCCAAAAATGAGGAAAGAGGGGTGTTCAGTGTCTCAAGAGGTCAGTTCAATTCTCTGGCAAGAAAGGTCTGCTCTAAACAAATCAAGAGTGATCCTTCCCTGTCTTTGTTGCCCAGTGTCACTTCTCATCTTTACTTGGTAAGTAAGGGAAGTCCTTTTCCTCTGTGTCTCTTGCCCTCTTTGAGGCAAGTGAAACAGCTACCACAACACTCCACCCTGCTACCACAGCCCACCTCCCTGCTTCATTTTCCTCAGTCACTGGCTCTTTACACTGCCTCTGAGAAGCTGCTTTGCCACTGTTAGTCCGCATTTTATAAATAAGAACTAAGGCACAGAAAGAGAAAGGTTATACCCAAGGACACACAGCTGGTTAGTAAGAGGAACTTAACCTCAGGAATTCTACAGTGGGTCTCTGCCCCTTTCCCCTATGTTGTCCTGTCCCCTTAAAATATCAGAGCCTTAAAATCAACACTATACCTACCAAGGATCAAGAGGAGAAATAGGGTGGTGGGAACCATTTAAGATAAGGTCAGATTAGACACCATCACAGGACAACCATGCAGAGCCCATGCTTCGAGATAAGCAGCTTCATTTGAATGCTGAATATCAAAAAGTCTTTCCATCATTCAGTCACTTTAAAAATGGGGTCTGTCTAGAAGACCCAATTCCGATTCATCAGGGACATCCAAAGTGGTTCACTGTCAGAGGAGATGTGTTAGAGGTGCTCAGAGAAGATTTGCTGGTACACTGTAGTGGGGGAAGGACTTATACTCTGAAATAGAAAAACAATTGGAAAGATGATACATGGAGATCAAACCAAACATCTGGATGGCTGAGAATGGGAAGCAGTGCTACCACAGCTGGTCCGCACCACTGCAGCCCCACTCTTTCAGAGAGCAGCTAGCATGAGAGCATCCCAAACAGCTGGGAGAATGAATGGGCACTGCAGAGGCCGAACTCCTGGTTCTGACTGCACACACTGCCCCCTTCTTCCCATCGCCTCTCCTTCAGACACTGGGTAATGCCGCAGCCCATAGTATCCTCACTAGTACTCACTGAGGGCAAACAAAGGCCCTCCATTCTCCGCAGAGAGAGGCTAGACAGTGAGGAGGGCCTGTGGACTTCCACGCGGTCATGCCCCACTGCTGACACTCACAGCCCTCTGTCAATGCGCACTCACCCCTGCACACTTCTGCTCCACACAGACGTGGCCACCACCTCTGCCATCATGGCTCAGCGGGAAAAGAGTTCTTAAACTAAGCACGGGGACAGAATCAGCTTCTGCTACTGACTGAAGGGAAGAATTCCTGCAACTGGATTAGTTTGGGTTTTAAATGCAAAGGAAAAGGGGATACTGGTGTGGCTGCCAGCAATCAGACTGCAGCTAAGGCAAGAAAGGAACTGTGTGAACTCTCAGGGGTTTTTGTTTTCTATTGTTTTGTTTTTTTGCGTAGCAGTCATTTGGAATTTGTGCATATATTCTCTTGGAGTATAAGATCTAGGCTCCTGACATGTTTTTCTTTGGTTTATTGATGTTTCTTTTCTCTCCCACTTAACATCTCCACATTTTGTTTGTTCAACTCAAGCTTCCTTAGCAATCCTAGTTATTTATTTCTTGTTTGTCTTGCTTTTAGAATTCCTCTCTTCAAGTTTTTTAAATTTCAAATACAAAACCAAAAAAAGGATTAAAATGGTGTAGAATTTCAAAAAAATAGGAAATTAACACTAGTTAATATATTTCATATGTTATCTTAAAAGTAGTTTTACAGATTACAACATTTAGGCATGAAAAAAATGATCACATAATCAAAAAATCAAAATACAAACTGTTCTTTTTGATGAGCTTACAGAGATTAGTAGTATAATTATTTATTTTGTATATATGTATGCATATATAAATATACACATGCACATATCTATATGTATACCTATATACATGTAATCTTTTCCCTTCTTTTCTTCTTTCTCCATCTCAGCTGTTCTTTCCTTTTGAGCATTTTCTTTCCCTTTTATTTTCACAATATCTATTGTACATTTTGGATTGTATTACTGTTTTTTTATTTACACGAGGGAGACAATGTGCTATTTACACATGCAAGTTTGATTTATCTCACTTATGAGTATGGTCTCAAGTTGCATCCATTTGCCTATACAAGCCTCAAGTTTATGCTTCTTTATAGCTGAGTAATACTCCATTGTATAAAAATACCATGTCTTTTTTATCCATTCCCTGGTTGACAGACATTTGGGTTGTTTCCAAGATATAGCTATTGTAAATTGTGCTCCTATAAGCATGGGTGCACATATATCTCTGTGGCATGATGTTTTCAGTTATTCTGGGAAAATATTCAGAAGGGTAATATCTGGATTGAATGGGATTTCCAATCTTATTTTTTTTGAGGCATTTCCACACTGATTTCCATGGTGGTTGTACCAGTCTACACTCCCACCAACAGTGGAAAAGAGTGTCTTTTTCCTCATGGCCCTGCCAACATTTGTTATTGGTTGACTTCTTGATGGCAGCCATTCTTTCCAGAGTGAGATGGAATCTCAATGTTGCTTTAATTTGCATTTCTCAAATGACCAGTGATGTTGAACATTTATTCATATATTTATTTGGCATTTATATTTTTTCATCTAAGGTGTTCATCTCAGATGCCTATTTTTGGACTGAGTCTTTGAATTTTAATTTTTAATTCTTTATATGTTCTAGATAAAAATCCTTTGTCTGAGGGACAAATCACTGACAATTTTTCTCATTCCGTGGGTTTCTGTTTCACTCTGTTGGTGATTTCTCTGGATGTACAAAGTTTTTAATAAGATGAGATCACAGTTGTTGATTCTCTGAAGTATTTCCCATGCAGCTTGCATTTTGTGCATGAATTCTCTGCCTACCCCCATGTCTTCAAGATTTCTACCTACCTTGTCTTCCAGTAGATTTAGTGTTTCTGTTTTAATATTTAGGTCTTTGATCCATTTTGACTTTAGTTTAGTGCATGTTGATACATGTGGGTCTAGTCTTAGTTTTTGGCATGTGGAAAGCCAATTTTTCCAGCACCATTTATTAAAGAGGCTATCTTTCTTCCAGTGAACATGTTTGGTACCTTTTTCAAATATAAGATGACTGAATATCTTTGTAGTTGTGTCTGCATCTTCTAATCTGTTCCACTGATCCTCAGGTCTGTTTTTTTTTTCAAGTACCCTGCTGATTTTGTCACAGTAGCTTTGTAGTATAATTTCAAGTCTATGATTGTGATGCTTCCTGTCTTGCCTTTGTTGCCAAGGATTGTCTTTACTATTCTAGGTCTCTTCTGTTTTCAAATAAATTTTAGAAATGTTTTCTATAGATCTGTGAGGTATACTAATGATATTTTAATCAGGATTGCATTAAATTTGTATAACAGTTTTGGGAGTATGGCCATTTTTACAAAGTTGGTTCTTCCTATCCAAGAGCAAGGGATGTCTTTAATTTTCTGATATCCTCTTCAATCTCTTTTTTCAGCGTAATATAGTTTTCAATGCATAGATGTTTTACACCCTTTGTTAGACTGATTCCTAAGTATTTCATTTTTTTGGTATGCTACTGTGAAAGATGTTATTTCCATAATTTCTTTCTCGGTGAGTTTGTTGTTCATGTTCAGGAATGCTATTGATTTTTGAGTATTGACTTTGTATCTAACTGTGCTGCTGCTTTTGTTTATTAACTCTGGTAGTCTTTTGATGGAGCTTTTTAAGTCTTCTATACAGAGTATCATGTCTTCCGAAAATAATGATAATTTCACCTCTTCTTTTCCTAGCATTATTCTTTTTATTTCTCTCTCTCTCTCTCTTGTCTAATTGCTTGGATTAATGTTTCCAGAATTATACTGAATAACAGTGGTGGTAGTGGATATCTTTGTCTTGTTCCTGATTTTAGAATGAAATTTTTCAGTTTTTGTCCATTTAGAATGATATTGGCTATTGGTTTGTCATAGATGGATTTTTATCAGATTGAGATAGAGACCATCTATTCCAATTTTCTGTAGAGTTTTTATCATGAATGCATGTTGGACTTTATCAAAAGCTTTTTCTGCATCTATTGAGTTGATAATGTGATTTTTGTCTTTGGCTCTGTTCATGTGGCATATTAAATTTATGATTTGCATAAGTTGAACCATCCCTGAATTCTTGGATGAATTCCACTTGATTATGATGTATAATTTTCTTGATGATTTGCTGGTTTCTGTGTGCTAGTATTTTATTGAGAATTTTTGCATTGTTCATTTGGGAGATTGCCTTATAGTTCTTCCTTTTGTTTGGGTCCTTCTCTGGTTTTGGTATCAGAGTAATACTTGCCTCCAGGGATGAGTTAGGGAAAATTGCTTCCCTTTTAATTTCATTAAAAAGTTTGAAGGCATTGGCATTAAATTTTCTCTAAATTCTTGTAAAATTCAGCCATGAATTCTTCAGGGGCTTTTATTTGGGCTTTTATTTGTTGGTAATTTTCAATTGCATTAACTGACATTCAGTTATTCAAAATTTTTGTATCTTCTTGATTCAACTTTGATAATTCATATGTTTCTAGAAATCTGTCCATTTCTTCTGTTTTCCAGCTTATGCAGGTACAAATTTTTGAAGCACATGTTGATGATCTTCTGAATTTCCACAGGATCTATAGTAACTTCACCCTTTTCATTCTTCATTGTATGACTTCGAGTTTTTTCTTGATAAAGTTGGCTAAGGGTTTGTCAGTTTTGTTCATTCTTTCAAAGAACCAACTCTTCAATTCATTAATTCTTCATATTGTTTTCTTAGTCTCAATTATGTTAATTTGTGCTCTGATCTTTATGATTTCTTCCCTTCTGTAAGTTTTGATCTTGACTTGCTCTTCTTTTTCTAGAAGCTTGAAGTGCAGCATTAGGTTGTTTATTTAGTTTTTTGTTTTATCTATTCTGCTTTTTCTCAGTCACTCCTATGTTATCTTGTATAACAGCCTACCATGAAGTATTTCAAACCCTAAAAATAAGTAACTTCCAACTCATATCAATATATTCTGCAAAACTTTCTTTCAAAGTAGATGGAGAAATAAGATCATTCCAAGAAAGGGACATCTTATGAGATACATGAATACCAAATCAGCACTCCAGAAACTATTCAAGAATATCCTAGACAGAGACAAGGAAGCTAACACAGCCTAAAGATCCAATAGAGCAAATACTTCAAACAAGACAAATAATTATAAAAAGAAAAATAAAGGAATAATCAACAGAAGAACAACAAAATTTCAAGAGTACATTACAACTCTTCAGTAATGACTCTCAATGTTAGTGGCCTCAATTCTCCTACCAAAAGACAAAGATTGGCAGACTGGTTTTTAAAAAAACAGAATACACAAGGCTTTCACATTCAAGAAATTCATTTAATCAAAAATGACATTGCTAGACTAATAATAAATGAATGGGAAACAATAAATATTGTACATCAGGATCCTGAAAGCAAGCAGGGATACCAATTTTGCTCTCAAAGTAAACTTCAAACTAAAACTGATCTGAACAGGTGCAGAAGTTAACTATATACTGTTAAGGGAACAATCCAACAGGAAGAGATAACATTTGTAAATATATATGCACCAAATACTGGCACACCTAATCCTCATAAAACAAATAGTAAGGCACAAATGATCAAAAAGATCACAATCATAATGGATGGCCTTAATACCACACTATCACAAAAAGACAAATCAACCAAAAAAATCAATAAAGAAATATCAGAGTTGAACACACCTTCAAATAAATGGGCTTAATATGTATTTACAGAGTGTCTTACCCTACCACAACAGAGTACACTTTCTTCTCAACAGCACATGAAACTTTCTCCAAAATAAAGCATATACTATTCCATAAAGCATGTGTAAATTAATACAAAAGAACTGAAATCCCCCCATGTTTACTATCAGTGCATTGAAACACTCCATGTTTACTTTCAGTGCATTGAAACTGGAAAATCAATCACAGGAGAAAATTCCTAAACATCTGAAACTTAATTACACACTCCTGAATACCCAATGGGTCAGAGAAAAAAAATCAAGGAAGAAATTAAATAATTTCTGGAATCAAAGGAAAATGCCAGTGCAACACACCAGAACCTGTGGGACAGAATGAAAGCAGTCTTAAAAAGGAAGTTTATTGCAATCAATACTCACATTATAAGAACAGAGCAAGCTCAAGCAATAGCCTAATGATAAATCTCAAGATAACTGAAAAACAATAACAATCCAAACTGAATTTAAGGTGGGAAATTATAAAGGTCAGAATGGAAATTAATAAAATTGAGACTTAGAAAATACAAAAAAATCCAATATGTTGAAGAGCTGGTACTTTGAAAAAATAAACAAAATAGATAAATCATTAGCTAAACTTACCAAAAGAGAGAAAAATCTCATATAATGCAATAAAAAAGATGAAATCACAGCAGATACCATCAAAACTAAGATGATAGTTACTAGTATGAAAACTGTATTCCAACAAATTGAAAAATTTTGATGAAGTGAACAGTTTCTTACTCAGATGAATTACCAAAACTAAATCAAGTAATCCTAAGTAATCAAAAAGCAAGCAATGAAACTGAGGCAATAATAAAAACCTACCAATTAAGAAAAGCCCAAGACCAGATGAATTCACTGCTGAATTCTATAAGGTCTTTAAACTACACCACCAATACTTCTCAAACTCTTTAATGAAATTGAAAAGGAGGGAGTGCTTGCAGACTCACTCCTGAAATACAGCATCACTTTGATCTAAAAACCAGACAAATGTCCCATTAAAAAGAAAATGACAAGCCAATCTCCTTAGGAACAAAATGCAAAAATTTTTAATTAAAATACTGGAAAATAGAGTGTGAAAAAATCATCAGAAAGATCTGTCTTAGTTTTCTTGTTGTTGAGACAAAATACCTGATGCTCAAAGTTAAAGGAGGAAGGGTTTATTTGGCTCAAAGTTTGGAGAGGTTTCTGTCTATACTTGCAGAGGAGAAACTGGTCATGGCAGGCCCAAGGCAGCAAAAGCAGCAGGTAGAAAACCACAAGCAGCATGCAACAAGTAACTACACATTTGCTGTTCTTTACATCTTATTTAGGTGGGGCAGCTTTAATCCTATCATCACACCATGATATCCCAGCATCATACATCCTAGATCCAGCCACTTCTGAAAAGCCTCATCTATGACTGCATGAAGCATGCATGGTGGGGCGCATGTAGATAGAACATCTGACCCTAGCCTCCCCTCAAAGACTGAAGAACATCCCTTGAGGCAAAATGCACTGAGTCTATCTCCAAGAGTTGCCTAAGTCCTAACAGTTTCAGCATTGTTGAAAATTTCAAGACAAAATTTGCTCTGATATTCAAGGCAAACTCCCAGTGGTGAGCCCCTGTACAAATGAAAAGAAAGTTAAACACTTCCTGCATTCAATGACACAAGAGAAACATTGCCATCCAAAAGGTACAGATGCGGGATACAAAGGAATGAAACCAAAGCAAGTCCAAAATCCAGCAGGGCAAAAATTAAGTCCGGTAGTTCCATGTCTAGCACCTGAAGCAATCTGTGGCAAGATGTGAACTCCAAAAGGCTTGATCGGTTCTACCTCTGTGGCACCGCCAGTGTTTGTAACTTCTACAGCTTCTTTTTGGGGCTGGCTTTGCTCTCTCCATGCAGTTTTCTTCAAACAAGTTATGTTCCTGGTTTCTCCAAATCTATGGTGTCTCCACTGCACCTTAAGCCTCATACAGCTTCACACACTGCCCTCTCACGAGCATACCACCTGGCTTCCCAGGACTTCTTCTGAAGTCTGGTTGAAGCCTTTCTGTCCCTGCAACTCTTGCATTCTGCATGCATCTATAAGCTGCCCCACCTGGATGATGACAAGGTCTGCTGGCATCTGGAGCAGCAGCCAGGCTTTCTTCTTTCTTGGCTGTAAGGGTTGAGTGTTTGGATTGCTAGGCACTAAGAACCAAATCCTGAGGAAAATCTTCCCTAGGTCACCACCATTCAGAAATGTGATGCTCTGGGTTTCTCTTCTCAAAGCAATATTTCTCATCTTTGCAATTTTGAGGATGCAAAGAGCAGAGTCCTGTTGGTGCCTGTAAAGGCCTCATGGTATTTTTCTAAGATACTGTTCTGAAATATGTGGCTTTTTCTTACTAGTCATTTCAGTGGCCAATTTGTCTTCTATTCCATCTTTGCAGGCCACAATTTTACTGGAGTTTCATTTCTGGCCAAATTCAAAATATTTTAAATCTTTCTCCTGGGATTTTACTCTTGATTCTCAACATAAGTCTGGCTAAAAGCTCCCAACAGTAGTCATACCATCATCTCAACATTAGCCTGCAAGATTAATTGGTTTGCTGCCCTTAATCTCAGTTCCAGGCAAAGTCTCTGGACATGAGAAAAATGCAGACAAACTTTCTGCCAAGTCATAACACACATCATGTGGAGCCCAACAAGCAATGCAGTCCTTCTTCCCAAAAGAAACATCCTTAGCCTGGTCTTTATCAAAAGCATTTCTATTAGCATTCTCGTCTTTTGTGTTCTGATCTAAATCTCCCATCAACTATAGCTTAAAACATTCTAGGACTGCTTCTTCAGCCAGCATCTTCAAATCTTTTCAAACTCTTCCCACAAGTAGTTCCAAAGGCACCTGAAACACATGGTCAGGTATAGTCACAGCAATAACCCCATTTCTCTGGTACCAAATTCTATCTTAATTACTTTTCTCATTGCTGAGAAAAAACACCCAACATTCAAAGCTAAAGAAGCATAGTTTGTAGACATTCAGTTCATACTTGGCTGGCTCCAAGCAGGATGGCATGGCAGAGGGACATTGCTGAGCAGGCAGGCAGAAGGCATAAAGAATGAAGTGACAAGCAATGAGCCATGACCTTCTTTCTGTCCCTTATATCTTATCCAGACTACCTGCTTTTAGGGCAGGTGGCACTCACACTCAGGCAGGGCCAGCCTTACACCTAGCATTCCACTGTGAATCAATCACAGGAACATATTATTGATCCCAGTATCACATACCCTAGATTCAGTCATCTCTGAAAAGCTTCACCTATAACTGCATGAGGCTTTGGGAGGACATTGAGATACAAGCCATAACAGGATCCTACATCGTGACCAAGTAGGTATTATTTCAGAGTTACAAGAATGGTTCATTACATACAAAATAATTAATTTAATATACCAGATAATAGTATACCAGATAAGAAACAGAAATAAGACAAAAACCACATTATAGTATCAATAGGTTCAAATAAGCATTTGCAAAATTCCACATGCTTCATGATAAAACTCTTGAAGAAAATATGTATTAAAAGACAATACTTGAATTTGATAAAAGCTATTTATGACAAACCAATGGCCAACATCATGTTAAATGGGGAAAAACCAAAATCTTTCCTTCTAAAATTAGGAGCAAGACAAGGATACCTACTATCACTACTTCCATTCAGCATAGTACTCAAAATATTCTTTCTCTTGCCCAAAGTAATCAGGCAAGAGAAAGAAATAAAAGTAATGTATATAGGAAAGGGAAAAGTTAAATTATCATGATTTGCAGATAACATGATCCTCTATATAAAAACCCCAGAAGATTCAATCAAAAGTCTCCTACAATAGATAATCAAATTCAGCAATGCACAAATAAAAAAATTCAAAACACAAAAACCAATAGTATTGCTGTATACTAATAATGAATTTACTGGGAAAGAAATTAGGAAAACCATATCTTTGACAATAACATCAAGAAGAATTAAATACTTAGGAATTAAAACTGTATCTTTGACAATAACATCAAGAAGAATTAAAAACATAAAGAAGAATTAATTTAACCAAGGAAGTGAAATGCCTGTACAAAGAAACTACAGTGCTCTGAAAAATGATATTGAAAAGGACTTCAGAAAATGGAATATCTCTTGTTTCTGAATAGGTAAAAATAATATTGTTAAAATGATCATTCTTGCAAAACTGACATACACATTTGATGCAATTTCAATAAAAATACCTACAGCATTCTTCATTGAACTAGATAAAACAATCCTAAAATTCATGTGGAACCAAAAGTTCGAGAATAAAAAAGCAATTTTGGATCACAAAAGCAAAATAGGAGGCATCACAATACCTGACTTCGAGGTTTACTACAAAACTACAGTGATAAAAACAGCATGGTATTGGCACCAGAACAGAATTGTAGATCAATGTAACAAAACAGAAGATGCAAGAACAACCTCAGGCATAGTCAGCTATTTGATCTTTGACAAAGGGGCCCAAAATACATAAAGATATCTCCTTAGCAAGTGATGCTGGGAAAACTGGCTATCCATATACAGAGGATTGAAGCTGGAACCATATTTCTCACCATGTGTTATGGTTTGTGTCTAGATGGTCTCTCAAAACCTCATGCAGTCCTAGGAGGCGGGCTTTTCAGAGGAAGTTGAATCTTGAGTTCATGGCTGATTCATAGTCTAGTGCTAGGATTAAGAGTATGAGTGCTACACCTGCCTTTGGGTGGGCAGCCTGCATACAGTATAAAGGCCAGAAAGAAGCTTTTCCTTTAGGTTCTCTTCTTGCCTTTGCTGTCTTCCACTGTCATGAACCATTGCCCTCTGTCATGTGCCACCCTGCCTTGCAGCCAACTGATTATGGACTGAAGCCACTATAAATTGTGAAATAAGCATTTCCTCCCTTAACTTTGGGGGTCTGGTATTTTTGTCTCAGCAACAAGAAAGGTATCTAAGACATAATGTAAAAAAGTAAAATCAAAATGGATCAAAGATCTAAATATTAAAACAGAAATACTTAAACTGCTAGATAATAAAACAGGTAAAACTTTTGAAGTCAGAGAAGTAGACAAGGACTCTCTAAAAATAACTTCAAGTACACAAGAATTAACAACAATAAACAACAAATGGGATTACATCATTAAAAAATCTTCTGCACAGCAAAGGAAAGAACCAACAGAGTGAAAAGACAATCTATAGGATGGGAAAAAACTTTGTTAGCTATCCTCAGACTGCAGAGTAATATCTAGCATGTATAATTTTAAAAATTAGAACCCCCAAAATAAAAGACCCAATCAAAAAATGGACAAGTAAAGTAAATAAAAACTCAGCAGCAGAAGAAGTAGAAATAGCCAATAAACACAAAAAATTTCCAACATCTATGGCCTTTAGATAAATGTGAATTAAAACAACACTAAGATTTCATTTTATGACAGGAAGACTAGCAGCATCAAGAAACCAAATAATAACGAATTCTGGCCTAACTGAGGTGAAATGGAAACCTACATTTTTAGTGGGTATGTAAACTAGCATATCTATTATGGAAACCAATTTGGAAATGTCCCAAAATGCTAAAAATAGAAATTCCATTTGACCCAGCTATTCCCTTTCTAGGTATCTTCCCCACAGAGCTAAAGCCTTCATATTACAGAGACTTTATACATAAACAATACTTATAGCAGCACAATTCATATTACGTAAATCTTGGAAATAGTGTATGTGTCTATCAACAAATGTATAAAGAAAATATGGTATCTATACATAACGAAATACTACTCTGCTGTGAAGAAGGATATATTTAAACATTTGTAGGAAAATGGATATGACTTTAAAACACAATGTTAAGTGAAATAAATCAGACATGCAAGATTAAGTGGTATAGTTTTCTCTCATTTGAATAATCCACAGTACAAATGAAAAGCAAAATAAAATATTGATAAAAGGCAACAAGGAGATTGATATTTTACAAATGTGAAGCGGACCAAGAGCCTGAGGGTAAGAGGAAGGGGAGAAGGGAAGGGGACGTAGAAAGATCTGAGATGCACTGTGTGTGTGTACCAGCTCCCCTCAATGAATGTCACCTCTACATGTCATAAATATGAACTGAAATAACAATGGTAATAACAAAAATGAGGGAAGGTGATCTAGAGGTAGAAGGAGGGAGGCGGGTAGGGAGGAAAGGGGAATGAAAGGAATCAAAATATGTTCAGTACATGTACCCACTCCCTAAGACGAACATAATCATCATGTACTCCAAATATGTACTAATAAAAAATTTTGAAAAAATATAAGCATTTATTAAAGAACAAAAAACTAGTTGTGCTGGAATCTGTGCTAACCCCAGGTGGTGAGACGTCATTACCCAGTTGGTTGGAGCCTGAGTCTCTAGAGGATGAGACAGGATACCCTCTCCTGGTCCAGCAACCTCCCTCATGGCTGACAGGAAGCCCACATTTTTAGCACTGATGCTCAAGGGTGTTCTGGGGCTTTCCACAAACACCCCCTGTGTACCTGCTGAGAGGAGTCCTGTTGTGTCCTGGGCTGGACAGGGAGCAGGAGGGGCCCTGCCAGCTGTGAAACTGTATATCTTCAGGGAGAAACAGGTGAACTCTGATGGTGCTGTCTGTGACAAAGGAGATGTCCAGGTGGCTGCTGCAGTGCTGGCAATGCAGAGGACACAGTGAGCAGGGAGCCATCAAGGAAAAGTTCCCTAGGGGAAGGTGCTTGAGCAGAGTGAAGAAATAGAGCCAGAAACCCTAGAAAATAAATGTTTTCAGGACCTAGAGGTGAGAACAGTCCAGTTTCCCCGGGAATAAAGATGGCCAGTGCACATGGGCCAGGGCTGAGGCAGGGAAGTTGCAGAGTCAGACTGGGTAAAGACCATGTGGGGCAGGTGGACAGGGACATGGACTGTTCTCAGTGCAGTGAAAGCTGCTGGCCCTACCAAGGGGTCGGCATGACCTAGAGACAAAAACCAACGTCAACTTTAGCTTCAAAATGCGCCTTGTACTCATGACTTGTTGTTACCAAAATAACAAAGCAGTAACACTTGGAGATAAAGTGTGACAAAGATTTCCCCTCAGCCTTTTCTTTCTCTTTAGCACTTTAAAAACCAATCACCCAAGCTTTTTGATCACTGTGCACTGTTTAATTAAGAAAGTATATCAAACATAAAAAAGACATCGGGTCAAAACAGGCAAGCCGTGTGCGCTTACTTGGCATGGAAACAATCTTAATTGATGTAATTTGCAGCCACTTCAATATTTCATATTTGGTTATTAACGCTGCAGAGGGAGCCGGCATCTCATGCTGATAGATCAGCAGAAAGAAAACTGCTCATTTGTCCTGTCCACGTGCTTGGGTCTAATTTGGCCTGAGGTTCACTGAGAGCTGTTCAGGTCAGTAAAGGGCAGAGGACAGAAAAAACAATATTTCAAAAACCCAGCTGTTAGTATCTGCAAGGAAATGGAGCTGTGTTACCAGGAAGGCTGTTTCACCCCTAATGCCATGTGAAAAATTGGTCCAATAAGTGGCATAGCTCATTGCTTAGACTTCATGATGCCCGCCATAGGAGGTGGAGGTGAATGCTCTCAATCAGCTGCATAATTAGAACCCAGCCTGCAGACAGAGGGCCTGTTGAGTTGAGCATTTTCTGATTTCAAGCTCACATTGGAGGGGGTGGTGCTTTGTGATTTATTCTGGTCTGAATTCTACCTTTGGGAAGTTACAGAAAAAGGCAGGAAAGGAAGTTGGGGGTGTAGGCATAAATTGCTCTGTCATCTGTTGACATCTACTATGGATGAAATTTTTTCAAAAGATGAGATAAGAATAAGAAAAACTGTAGTCCACTAGTAGGAGGACTATCCCAAGAGCAAAAATGTTCTGTATGTTTCCGTTCCACAGAGACTAGGGATTCCCTGGGAAAACCTGACCAAACTCTTTTTTTTTTTTCCCTCTGCACTCAAAAGCCGAAGAAGAGGAAAAGAGTCAAGAAGATCATATGGTCCTCTTTCAAAGACATTTTCAAGAAATCGTTGTCTAAAAACAAATTCTCCCAAGTCTGCAAAAGTTGCATAATCTTCATACTCACCTCTCTCTCTTATCCAACACTGGTTCCCCAGAAGGTAGAGGAAAACAAGCCACTGCCTAGAGCCAAGGCGGACAGATGCTGCCCAGAAACACCGAGGAGGGCACAGGCAGGATACTGCTCAGATCCCAGGCGCACAATGGCTTTGTTCCAAGTTATCCTTGTCACTGGGTCCTCAAAGGCCTAACATCTAGTCAGTTCTAATATCATCTGCTCAGGACAGAGGGAAGCAAAATAAACTCAGTAAAATGAGGTCGATATACAGCACAGACTGTGGAAGTGACATTCTCAGTGCCTTTCCTCCAAGTCCAAGGACAGGAGTGATCAGGAGAAATGCTCTGAGGTCTCACCACTTTCTTACCACTTTAGCTCTGTCCTGAACACCCATAAGAAGAGTACTCAATCTTTGGAAGATGAGCTCTTTCAACTGCCCTCCATGTCCCTCTGACCTTGTTCCTGAACAAGCATCTGTACCCTATAGGCAGTGTACCAAGAGAAGTAACGGTTAGGACTTAGGAAGTCAGGGCACTTGTATAACATATCCCTAATGCTATAGGTAATTTGAGGGCCACCGCTAAGGATAAGAGGTTTGTCAGAATCTGTGATGGGGAGGAGGTTTGTCTAAATCTGTCGTCATGTCTGGATTTCTTTTGATGATTACTTGAAGGCTGTAGTATGCTATGGTGACTTTTTCTTAATGCCTTATTTAATCAAAACCCTAAATTTTATTTCAGTTCTTTGCCCCTAGATTCTTTCCTATTTTTATGTATTCAATTTCCTGCATATTCATGCTATTTTTCCGTCTCTATTTAGAGAAGATGTTAGAAGTCCATTTTTTCCCCTAAAAGTTAAATCTGCTGAAGTGGGGTCAGTTTTTTGGGAACTACCTGGAATCACACCAAAAATTACAGAATTCTGTGGGGAGGGAACAACCTACACGCAAAAAGTAGACCCATTAAGGAACATCTGGCCTTATGAAACTACCCACATATGCAACATACACACACACACACACACACACACACACACACACACTATTCAGGAATCAATTCTCACCTTACATAACCTTAAGCATCCTCTACTATATCACTTAGGATGAAATCCCAGATGTTGAAGTCTGTAATTTTATAGGATACTTGCAGAGGACAAATAAGAAAAGAACCTGAATCATTTTCTGATGTCCATACCTATCCAAGGGAGTACATATTGGGTCAAAAAACCTCTCCAAGTGTAAAGGCAACTTGAACTCTCACCCAGACCAATCCCTCTCTCCCCAGTCATAATCAGGAAGTAACTAAGCCATTGAACATACCTGATGAGTCCCACCACCAACTCTATGAACTCGAAGTTTCTACAGTGTCACGCATGACTATATCAGAGTCAGGTCTTGGAGTACCTTCACCACTTCAGCATACCTCAATCCATGATGGTGCACTGAGGTAGTGAGAGCCTTAGGGTAGTCTCTGCATGGGTGACTCTTAAGGTCTTAGTATAAAGTGTCTCCAGAGACCCACATATTAAGGCTTGATCACCAATGCAGTAGTGTTCAGAGGTATGGCCTAGACAGATGACTGAATTATGAGGGCATGGACCTCACTTGCTGAAGAGGCCCACTTGGAGGAAGTAAGTCACTTAGATGTGACACTTAGGTATCCGCTCCAGCTCTTCTCTCTACTTGCAGGTACCATGAAGTGAGCAGCTTTCCTCCACTAAACACACATGTGGCAAGTTGTTTCTTTCTTACCAAAGACTTAAAAGCAATGGAACCAGATGACCACAGGCTGATGTCACTGAAACTGTGAACCAAAATGAATCTTTCCTCCCCTAAACTGTTAAAGTCACAGCTATGAAAAGCTGACTAATACAAGGACTCTGTGATGAGTAGACATGAAAGGGGAAGGGAAAAGCTTGGAAATATGAAATAACAGAATGTATTAAAGATGTGATTTCTTTCCTAATCCTCAAAAATCTTCTGCAGTGTCCCCTCCTTCTTACAGGGAGGAAAGGAGACACAAAAGGTTCAACAGACCCACAGTTATATGGCTATGTGGTATCAGAGGAGGTTCAAATCAGGGTCCACTGAACTCACCCCCACTGTTGCTTGCAGGTCACTGAGCTCCTACACATTCACCCCACCCCAGGTCTGAAGGGGAAGGAGCCTTGGAACAACTACACACACTAGGGCCAGGGGTTCTGGAGTGTGGTGAAAAGCATAGTCAAATCATACTCAAATGCAGCATATTGATTAAGAAATAAAGGATTTGGAGGATGTCTTAACTTTTTTTGCTGTTGTTGTTTCTTTTTTTTTTTTTTTTTTTTTTTTTGGTTTTTTAAAGCATGTTTTGTGTAATGTCAGTTTATGGGTATTGTGTTTTACAGTACTGGGGATTGAACCTCAGGAGCTTTACCCTGAGCTGTGTCCTCAGCCTTCTTTTATTTTTATTTTGAAACTGGGTGTTTGCTAAGTCACTGCATTCTCCAGGCTGAGTTCAAACTTGCAATTGTCCTGCCTCAGCCTCCTGAGTGACTAGGATTACCAGTGTGTGTTTACATGATTGAATTACTTGTTTCTATTTTTCAGTTTTTTATGAGCACATTCATGCATAACATAATGATTACTGCTCTTGTGGGGAATTGGCCCATGTATGTGGACATTTCAATTCTTTTATTCAGGTACTATACTTCCCCCCTTCCCTCTTTCCTTCACTTGATTCCTTTCCCATTTCAAAAGCATTTATATTCATACTATATCTATCTTTTTATTTAGTTCTTTATATTTGGAGTCCCTCGTGTAAGAGAAACCATATGATATGCAAGCTTGTGTGACTGATTTATTTCACTTAACATTATGATCTCGAGGTGCATCTAGTTTTCTATAGATGACTCAAATTTATTATCTTTATGGCAAAATAGTACTTCATTATGTATAAATACATATTTTCTTTACCCAAGCATCTGTCAATGGACACACAGACTCTTCCAATATTTTGTCACTATGAATTTTGCTGCTCTAAAAACAAGTATGAATTTACCACTGTGATTTGAAGTTTTTAACTCTTTCATGAAGATACCTAGCAGGGGAATAACTAAGTCAACTGAAATTTCTTGTTTCAGTTTTTTTGTTTACATTCCCACCAGCAGTGTAAAAGGGTTCATTTTTCCCTCCAGCCTCTCTAGAATTTGTTGTTATCTGATCTCTTGCTGGTAGTCTTTATTTCTGGAGTAAAATGGAATCTAAATTTTTGTTTTAATTTCCATTTCTCTAGTGGCCAGTGATACTGAACATTTTTTCATGCATTTATTGGTGATTTGTACTTTTTCTGATAAGTATCTATTAATTTTCACTTGCCCATGTTTTGATTGGGTCTTTTATTGCAGTGGGGGCGTCTCCTTTCTTTGGAGTTTCATACATATAGGCTTCTGTGGAGAAATAGCTGACAAACACTTTTTCTCAATCCATGGTGTTTTTTTTTCTCTGTTGATTTTTTCCTTTGAGGCACAGAAGTTTTTAATTTGATGTGATCCCATTTGTTGACTCAGGGCACTATTACTGTTCATAAAGTCTTTCCTACACCTATTTCTTCAAGAATTTTATCTATTTTATCTTCCAGAAGATTGTTTCTGTTTCATCATTTATGCCTTTATTTCATTTTTATTTTAATGTATATTCTATGGTGAAACATATGGCTCTCGTTCAATCTTCTGCATGAAGGTAGCCAATTTTCCCAGGATTATCTTTCCTCCACTAAGTTTTTGGCTCCTTTGTCAAAGATCAGATAGTTCAATTCATCTGATGTTATTTCTGCATCCTTTCTTTTGTTCCATTGATTCATGAATATGGTTTTGTGCCAATACTATGAAGGTTTTATCACTGTAGTATTGTAATGTAACTTTAAATCTGGGATTATGATGCCTCCTGCTTTGATCTTGTTCCCCAAGATTTCTTTGGTTATTTTGGATCTCTTATGGTTCCATATGAATTTTAGAATTGTTTTATATCATTCTGTGAGGTGTGCTATTGTATTTTGATTGGTATTACATTAAAGCTCTGAATCAGTTTTGGAAGAATGGTCATTCTGACTATAATGGTTCTATCTGCCCAGGAACAGGAGATATACTTCTATCGCCTGATAGTCCTCCTCAATATCCTTTTTCAGACTACTGTAGTATTTTGTAGAGGTCTTTCACTTCCTTGGTGTTGTGAGGAAAACAGGGATTGTGAGGAGAACAATTAGAATCAGCACACGGAATCTATAATATTTTATGATGGTCACCCAGAGTTAAATACAAGAAAGTACAGGAAATCTGTCCATAACACTAACAACAGAATATTCAGCCAAGGGCCTGGATCCCCCAGCAATGTCCTGCATGAGTCCAGATGAAAACCTAGAGCCTATGACAATGCCTTCCACGGGTCCATGTGCAGATCTGGAACCCATGAGAAGGACTCATACCAGTGTGTTTTGTGGATCTTCACTGGGAAGGCCCAAAGGTAAGCAGTGGAAGCTAGAAAGTCTATGCCAGCAGGGTGAAGGAGCTGTGCCATTAGGTTGAGGGTTCTATACTGGAGCCCAGAAGTCACACTTAAAACAAGGACCAGGGGTGCCCTAAAAAGCACCACAGCCATCCTCAGCAACAAGGAGGTCCCAAGCTCCTCTGACAATAAGAACAATCGAATACACGCCAGAAAGCTAGCGTGATGAGTTTCTCCTGGAAATGACACACATCTTCCTGTCCGGAAGCCAGGAAGTGATGCTCGATGTAATGACCAGAGCTCCCCCAAAGTGAACCACAGCCACTCTCACCAAGAAGGTCCCAAGCTCCTCCAGTGGCAATGGTTGAACTCACACTAGGGAAGCTAGTCATGACGAACTCCTTCAGGAGAACCAACTGTTCGAAACAGCAACACTTAAGAGAAACCCACAATGCCTTGCTCTTCTCCATGTCTCCATTTATGCTGGCAACTTTCCTCAGGTGGAACGTCTACATTCAAGTGCCATGCTGATTTAATTCAGTTGGTGTTAAGTTGACCACCAGTTTTTAATCCATAACACTTGGTTAAGTTAATTCCTAAGTATTTAATTTTTCTTCCTGCTATTGTGAATGATATTGTTTTCCTAATATCTTTCTCAGTGTGTTCGTTACTACTATACAGGGGCACTATTGATTTGTGCATTGGTTCTAGGATACTTTTGATGGAATCTTTTGAGTCTTCTATGTAGAGGGTCATGTCATTGGCAAATAATAATAATAACTTGACTTCTTTCTTTTTCTGTATATACTCTTTTGTTTATTTTTCTTGCCTAATTATTCTGAATAATGTTTTGAATGCTATGCTGAAGCAAGTTGATAATAGTGAACATCCTTGTATCACTTCTGATTTTAGAAGGAAAGCTTTCAGGTTTTTCCCATTTAACAAGATGTTGGCTATTGGTTTATCATAAATGGCTTTTATCGGATTCAAGAAAAATCCTTCCATACTTATTTTCTTCAGGGTTTTTTTTTGGTGCCGGGGATCGAACTCATGGCTTCACATTTGCCAAGCAGGCACTTAAGCCACTGAGCTAAACCTCCAGCCCCCCAGGGTTTTTTTCTATCATGAATAAATTTTGGATTTTGTCAAAGGTTTTTTTTTTTAATGCCAATTGAGATGATCATGTGATTTTTTTCATTGCTTCTATTCATGTGATATAGTACATTTATTGACTTATGTATGTTGAATATTCCTGGAATGACGTCTACTTGGTCTTAATATATGATCTTTTTTGTTGTTTGTCAGTATCTTGCTGAGGATTTTTGCATCTATGTTCATTACATCCATTGCCTACAGTTCTCTTTTATAGCTGGATGCTTGGTTTTGACATCAGGGTAATGCTAGCTTCCAGCAATTACTTGAGAATACTTCTTCCCTTCATTTTCTTGTTCATCATCATCTTCTTTTCTTTCTTTTCATTTTCATTAAAGAGTTTGAAGAGCATTGGTGTTAGATCTATATTGATGTACTTGTAGAATTCAGCAGCAAATTCATTAGACCTGGGATTTTCTTAGTTTGAAGGTTTTTTAGCACTGCATTAGTTACATTGCCTGTTATTGAATTTTTCAGAGTTTTTATATCTTCCTTATTTAGTTTGATTGATTCACATGTATCTAGTAATCTATTCATTTCTTCTTAATTCTCCAATTTACTAGCATGCAGATTTGTGAAACAGTCACTAATAATTTTGTGGATTTTGCCAGTGCCCACTGTTTTCACCTTTTTCCTTTCTAATTGCATTGATTTGGGTCTTTCCTTTTTTTTGGTAAGGTGGACTCAGGGCTGGGACTCTAACTCAGCAGCATAAGCACCTGCCTGGCAAGTGTAAGGTCATGAATTTGATCCTTGGTACCAAAAGAAAAAAAAAGAAAGAAAGAAAAGCAAAAAGGATAGGTGGTAAGTTTGCCTAAGAGTTTTTCTACTTTGTGCATTCTTTTGAAGAACTATCTCTTGGGTTCATTGATTTATTTTGTTTGTTTGTTTGTTTCTCCATCCCATTGCTTTCTGTGCTGATCTTTAGTTTCCTTCCTTGTATTACTTTTGGGTTTGGATTGTTCTTGTTTTTAGAGTATCTTGAAATTTATCATTAGATTATTTATTTGCACTTGCCCTGTTTTTCTGATGCAGACATTCACAGTTACAAACTTACCACTTATGACTGCCTTCATTGTGTCCCAACAGTTCTGATGTGTTGTACTGGTATTATCATTTAATTCTAAGAACTGTCTTATTTCTTTCCCGATTTCTTCTGTGACTCATTAGTAAGAGTGTATTGCTAAATTTCCATGAATTTGCATAATTTCTGAGGTTTCTTTTGCCATTTATTTCTAGTTTCATTGTGCTATGGCCTAATAAGAGGCACATTATAATTTGAATTCTTTTGCATTCACTTAAGCATGTTTTATTGGCTTTATATGATCTATTTTGGAGAAAGTCCAATATGCTGTGGAGATGAATTGTATTCTGATGTTGTTGGGTAGAACACTCTGTAGAACACTTTATTAATTCCATTTGTTCAAAGGTTTGGTTCAGTTCTGATATTTTGTTGTTGATTTTTTTGTCTAGTTGATCTGCCTATTTGTGACAGAATATGTACCCCCCTACACACACTATAATTGTCTTTATTTGATCTTTCATGTCCATTAGCACTTGTTTTATGTCAGCTGTTCTGTTGTTTAGTTTTTATATGTTAATAATTATTATCTCTTCCTGTTAAATTGTTCCCTTAACCAGTATGTAGTGACCTTATTTGCTTCTGCTGGTCAGTTCTGGCTTGAAGTCTGCTTTGTCTGAAAATAGTATAGTCTTTTATTTTGGGTTCCCATTGCATGGAATATTGTTTTCCATCATTTGATTTTTAGTCTAGAAATTTCTTTTTGAGTTAAAATATGTTTCTTATATATAGCACACTGTTGAGTTTTGTTTCTTGATCCATTCTGTCAGTCTGTAGCCTTTGATTGAAGAACTGAGACCATGACTTAGTCCTGTCATTGCATTATTTTTCTGTGGCAGATTCCCTACTTCCCTTCTACTTAACTGCTCATCCTACCTGCTGCATTCATCCTATTGGACCTTTAGACATGGGTAGTTTATAGACTCTTTCTAGGATATTCTTGAGAAGTTTTTCGAGTGCTAGTTTGATGGTCACAAATTTCCTTAGGTATTCTCATCATGAAATATATCATTACTAATTTTGAAAGACAGTTTTGCAGAATGTATCAGTCAGTGTTGGAAATTGTTTTCTTTTAGAACTTGAAGCACTTCAGTCTAAGCTCTATTTTAAGGTTTTTGTTGAGAATTCTGTTGTAATTCATTATTTTCTTCTAACAGTTTTAAGATTCTGTTCATGTTGGACTTCTGGGATTTTGACTATGATATGTTGTGGAGAGGTTCTTTTATGATCATGGCTACTTGAGGCTCTATATGCTTCACTTGGGTATATATTAAATTATTTTCCTATATTTGGAAAGTTTTCTGCTATTGCAGTAAATTTTTATGCCATTTGTGCTGTCTTTTAATTTTTCACTAATTCCAATTAATCTGCCATTAGTATTCTTTGCATCATCTAGCAACTACTAAATTCATTTTTCATGTTCTCTTGTTTTTAAAGTATCTCCCATTAATTGGTCACCAACACCACCCTGTACCCTAGTTCTGATACTCTATTCTCACACTGGTCACACTGGTCATATCTGCTACCCTTATTTTTGATAGAATTTGTAATCTCCTGAAAATTTGGTACTTTTTCTGTGGACACTGATTCTTTTCTATGCTGTGCATTTATGTATTGTTTTCTTTAGCTCAGCTATCTTTTTTTAGTGTATTCTGTAGCCTCACTGATTATTTTATTAGTACCATTATTTTTTAGTTATATCTGCTTTGTGTTTGTCAAACATCTTACTGATCTTTTTTTTTCTCTTCTGTTATTCTTTAGAATAATTAGGTTGTGTGGCTTTTGATTTCCTCCCCATCAATGCCCTGTGCATCAGCTTTGGCATTTTTTTGCCTTATTTTGTCATGTTTCTATTACTCTTGTTTGTTTTGTGTGCTGGGACTTGTGGGTTGATTATAGTGGAAGACTTTTTTGCTAATATTGAGGCTCTTTAGTCAATGTCTGCTTTTCAATGATGCTGTCTGACTATGGCTAAGTATAGGCCTTTGCCTCTGTGCCAGAATCCAACCACCTTCATTTATTTGGCTGGAGAGGTTGTAGTGCATTTGGCCCAGTAGTCAGTTCTATGGTACTAATAGTACCAGTGACACAAAGGCAACCCAGATATTAGCACACAGAGAAAATAAATTAAGAGCAACACTTTGGCTATAGTAATGAAATCAGCAACATTAATAGCATCAAAGACAAACCAGAGATTGACCCTAAAAACCAATAATATACAACCATTAACTATAGATAAGAGATCTATAATTATAATATAAGCACTAAGACAAACCAAATATTCACCTAAAGTAAATATCTACTTAACACAGCAGGTTCACTTCAACTAACAATAAAATAATACTGAACACTAATAACATACAGTTAACTGCTACCTAAAGATTCAAAACCTTAAAGGTTGTAGAGGGGGTAGGAACGTAGAAAATGAAAAAAGTAAAAATTGAAATATTATTCAGTGGAAGATGGTTAAGAGGTGAGAAAAGAGAGAGGACATCCTATTGAAGACTAAAGGAAATTAGTATTATTAGGTAACAGTAATGAAAAAAGCAAGTAGAAAAAGAAGAAAGAATGAACAGCAAGATAAAGGAAAAAAGAAAAAACAAGGGAAAAAGTTAAAAAGAGAAAACAAAATTCAGTCATTAAAAAATAATCCTCTGTGTTTTTAAATGAATGGTTTTGTCCAGGATTTGCAGCCTAGTAAATTGCAATTTTCTTTGCCTAGGTTTATGTCCTGTGAGCTTTTGGGATGCACTTCCTGCTCCAGGAGCTCCGCTCTGTCTGTACAGCCCAGCCTGTGGCAACTGTTCAGCCAAGGCATGTTCTGCTCATATCGGTAGATGGGAAAAATCATCCCCATGGTCTGTGCTGGTTATAGAATGTAGGGCAGGGATCCAAGCAAACTGTTGAATTTAATGTTAGTGCTTTCAGGTGCCAGCCTTCTCTGAAAGCCACTATCATTGGTCTTGATTCTTACTATGAGGGACAAACCTGTGTCCTTCCCAACATGAGTTTAACTTTCCAAGGGGTTGGTCTAGCCTGCACTCTCTCCTTGGCTGTCTCCTGTAGCTGTCTCTCCTCTGTCGCTACAGGAGGCTAACAAGGGAAACCCTGAAGTAGAGTTGTTCTGTGGTTCTGACTTAATTCCTTTCCAAGTCTCTGGAAATATAGTAGGCACTGTGCTGGATTTCTTCTTTTACTCTAGCTTTCTGTAAAGGGGTCACTTTGGAGTAAAAACCCACACTGTTTTTGTAGTTTAGCCATGGACTTTTACTAGGGATAGTACTGCAGGTCACATGTGTTATCTCCGCCCCACCCCAAGCTGTCAACTCCCTAGAGCTTGCTCTTTCTCCCAGGGGATGGGCTTTATTCATGAACGAGTTGGTTGGTTGGTTGATACCTTGCTTGCCTTGAATTCAGAGAAAACAAAACACAGAACAGGCTTGAAGTTCTGCACATGAGAGGGCTCCTCCATCTGTATGATGACTGAATTTTTGCTAAAGGCTGTGTGTGACAACAGGCTCACAGAATCCCTGAAAACTTAACAGTTAGCTCCTTTGAGACAACAGAAGCTGCTTCCACACACTGGTGTATACCCAGATGCCTTTATCTCTGCATGTTGAATAACCCTACTCCCTACTCCCTGCCAGCCTGAGGTGGTTCTAGAATGGTGGTTGCAGTGCCAGCCACCTCATCTACACCCTGCTATGTCACTCTTCTGCCTCCTGAGCTGTTATGGAAAGGGACCACCATTTCCCATGGGTTTTCTCCATCTCTTGTAGGCTCCACAATCTGATACTGAGTCCATCATCCACAACTCCCCTCAAAGTGTGATGTTGTGATCCCTGGGACATGGCAAGGGGGCCTATATGGGGAACTGAGTGCTAGAACAAACCTCCAGTATTGTCTTCTTGGAGCCATGTAAATTTCATGAATGTGGGTGTATAAGTTTTATAACACAAAATACTAAAGTAGAAACATTACAAGGGTGATTAAAGCAGACCCCAACTCCCTCAAAGGCTGTTTTTAATGGCTATCCATCTCTATGTTAGGCACAATTCACAGCTCTGATTGCTATCTTTTTTGGATACTCACATATGTGCATGAAATCAATATAACAGAGAAGGTATTGAGACAAGATAGAAGCAGTGTATTCTTGTGTACATCGATGAAGGAAAAGATAGATGACTCATTTCTTCCCTCAAAAATTATTATATTTTGTGTAATTTTTACTCCACTAAACTCTGCAAAAACTGCTTTGAAAATAGCAATCATGAACTCCCCAAAGCCACAAGTAACCAGTTCCACATAAAGAGAGAAAGCATCACCCTGGAAGATGAATGTCTGAGGATCGCTTAAATACCAGAAGCCACAGCCCCCCAGGACTCCTTTGGTGCCTAGAGAGTTTATGCACTGCAGCTAAATAAAACATAAAATGTTATAGTGTGTATTTTCTAGCATCTGCACCTCACATAAAAGTTTATTGATACCTTTGGGGACTCAAATAAATATTGCAGATTCTCACATTCCATGGCCTGTGCTGCAAACAGACTTTGTGTGCAAGTTCCTAATTTTTGCAATATTTATTGATTGGATCATATACTTTCTTATTTCTGTTTGGGGGCACAAGGGTAATTTCACAGTCTTGCACATGAACCAGATCATATAGAGACCATGATTTTTAACAATTAGTTGTGGTGATGTCTGACACGGGCTTATAATTATGATCCTTTGATAAGAGTTCACAGGAAGCCAGATGTGGTGGCACATGCTTGTAATCCCAGCATCCTGAGAGGGTGAGGCAAGAGGAGCTCAAGATGGATCCCAGCCTGGGAAACTTAGCAAGATCCAGTGTCAAAATTTAATTTTTTTTTTTAAATTGGAGGTATAGTAAAGGGCAAAGGCCCTGGGTTCAATCTCCAGTAACACACACACACACACACACACACACACACACACACACAGAGTTGGAGGAGAAGAAAAGAAACTGGGTGTGTTATTGGGAATCACTGGGATCTGTGGCCCTAAGAAAGCTGTGCGATAGGGCTCTGGTTACCCCACACACAGGCCTTTAGCATCAGAGCTCTGAGTTTTCCCTCCACTCTGATTCCAGATATAATATCTGAGGCCCCAGCCCGGGGACACCATGGGTCTGTGTGGGGTTCACTCTGGAACCTGTTGTCCCTTCCAAACAAAGTCACTTATCACATAGATCATGAACCATGCATGCATGAGCTGAGTTAGATTTTAGGGCAGAAGCCGTGACCTGAGCAGCACAAACATTCATGCTTCTAGTCCCTCTGTTTGCCTGGAAAAGCATTTAGAGATGTAGCTGTACCCACCTTGAGTACCCAGCACCATTTTACCTCTTGCCTTCGACCCAGGAGTGGTTCCCCCCCATTCACCTCCAAAAGTTCTCTCTCCCCATCTCAGGTTGCTACCATACCCATGTGTGGGCTGATGTGTTTAAACTGGCTGTTGTTTTCTTGGTATCTACAGAATATCAAGAAAGTAGACTACAGCCCAGCCACACACTGTCGGTGTGACGAGCAAGGTCTTGACCTCCTGGAGCCTATTCATTTTACAGAACAGAAGTGAAAAACCATATTAGAGGAGATTTGTGAGAACTGGGTGGAAAGTACAAGGAAAGGATTCAATGTCGGATACATGGCTGACTCTTAACAGAGGTCAACTGTTATTATGGCCACTGTAAGTTTTATATGTGATACTCAGGACTGAACTCAGGGTCTTCACACTGAGCTACGTCCTTAGCCCTTTCTTAAAATTTTTATTTATTTTGAGACAGGATCTCAATATGTTACTAAGTTACCTGGGCTGGGCTGGAACTTGGGATCCTCCTTGGGATGGTTAACTATAAAATGCTCAGCCTCCTAGAGTGCTGGCATCACAGGTACCTGCCACCAGGCCCCTCTCTAAGTTTTTTAAAAATACTAAATATATTCACAGGAAGAACAAACTTGTTTGTGGAATCAGCACCCCAAGCAGTCCTTCCACCTTCCTAGTCCCTCACGACCCCTATTGCAAGGGAAACCTCTCATGTGATTTCAGCATCAGGGATGAGTTTCTCAAATTATGAAAAGGAAATGAAGCCACAAGCTCTTTGCTCTATGTATATCACATGGGTGAGATGCACCTGCTGGGGTAGACAGATGTGGATGGCTTGCTCTCCCCACCTAGCAGGGCGTTCTTTCTCTTCTGCAGGCATGTGGGTTACTTCCAGCTCTTGACCTGGCCTTGTTCTATGGTGAACATCTATGTCGTACACTCTAGTGACCACGACTATGGAGTGTCCTGAGAGGTGGGATGCCAGGTCACTGGACTTGAGCACCTTGGTAAGGTAGATATGCTCTCCACACCAATTGCCATCAAATCCACTCCTCTTTGCATGCGTTGCAAGTATGCATGACCATGCAGAGAATTTCTTCATACACTGATCCAGATACCAAACAAGACAAGCTAAAGAGACAAGCATTTGTGGGTGGTTTAACTATAAAACAAAAGTGTTTCTTACTAGTAAAATGCATCACCTACTCTAGCCATTTTAGATGAAGATATAGATTAGAAATGGTAAAGCTATGGTCCAAGGACCAAAGGTGGCTTTGGGCTGTTTTTAAATAAAGTTTTATTGAGACATAGTAACCCTTTTCATTGCCTCCTGTCCATGGCTGCTTTTGCCTGCTCCTGGGAGAGTAGAATGGCTGCAGCCATGTGATTCACAGAGGCCAAATTATTTTTTTTTAAATTTTATTTAAAGAGAAAAAAAAACAGAATAAAGGGTAGTAACAATATAGAATTCCAAGGAAAAAAGGAAAAGAACAACAACAACAACAAAAAAAAACTAGGAAATTATTACTTGACAAATTACATAATGACTTCTTGGAAATAGTTGTTCAAATTACAAAGTTAAAACATGTAAAGTAGATATTCAAACAGTGAGACTGTTAACAGCTCTGCTCCATGATCTGACAAAAACAGCAATATGGTCATCCATCTTACCAACTCAAATATACATGCAATTATATCAAAAGGGTAAAATTAAACATAACAAAACAGAACAAAGCAGATCACAAGAAAGCAATGTAAGAGACATTAATTTCAAAGCCAGACAATTGGAGATATTCATTCTCTATCGTACTGATGCTTGTTTTCTTCCAAATAGTTGTCCATATTGTCACATACAGGGAATTCACATGAAACAACATAGTATGGAATTGATCTGAGCAGGACGAGGAAGGCATTTCAGGTCTTCAAGACCAGACAATAGGGAAGCCAAGAATGGCTGTCATAGTGTCTCATTCTCCTCAAAACAGCTGTCCATACCTTCATGTGTGTTGAACTTAAACAAAACAAAACAACTTAAAATCATTTTGAACGAAGACTGATAGTTTTGCTGGATTTCACATCATGACACTATGGAATCAGCACTGGGCACTGTAGTGTCTCTTCTTCTTCAAAGTAGTCGTTCATTTCAACTTGTGTTATATAGTTGGTTCTCGCAAACTGTCCATAAGCTTTACATATGCATGAGTCTCTACATGTATATCTATCCTTTCTGTGTTAGAGGGAAAAACAAAACAATTCCTAGAAAAGCATGAAGCAAAAAGTCATACAAAACCACAGTATGGTTACCATGGTGTCTCAGCAGTGTATAACAACATTAATAAAAATGAAGTATTGAAGACATTACAAGACTTCAAAAGCAAGTAATAATCAAACCAGACTGGGAATCCCAGTGAATCTTGTCATATTCAGTGTAGTTGCCTATACTCTTAGACTTGATGCCATCAATCATAACAGATTTAAATAAAATCAGTCAATACAAAATAGCAATCTAACAGACCAGATTCAAATAAGATGAGTCATAATAAGACAGTATAAGTTATAAAGGGCTTCAGATTAAGTTGATAGGAAATTAAGAATGATTACCATAATATGTCCTCTTATTTTTGGGATAGCTGACCATGTCCTCAAGTCTAGTGTAAGTAGACAAACTGGAACAGCATGTAATCCATCAAAGCAGAGTGATGAGAATAATGTAGATTTTAAATCTTGTTACCCCATTAACAATATCCTCTGCCTTCCTTTTTTTATACAATTCCTCCCCTTTCACTCCCATGGGGTGCACTGCTTGTTTTGGGTCCCACTCCCTCCCTATATAGAGCATCTCAATGGACCCTATCTCCTGATCTTCTCTGCCTATGTTTCTCTCTGTTAATGTTTCAAGGCCATCTATACTAGAGCTTACAGCCAATCTTCTCTGCCTTATTTCTGCTATTCTGTTTTTCTGCCATTGGTTGTCTATTTGTCTGTTCCACTCCACTGTCTGCCCCATTCACTGAGGCCTCTCTTCAACTGTTCCTGAAATGCTTGTATTCTTGTTCTCTGTCTCTAAAATGTCCTTCAGTATTTTTTGTAGGGTTGAATTGGTGGTCACAAATTCTCCCAGTTCCTCTTTGTCATGGAAGCATCTTGCTTCTCCTTTAATTTCTAGAGAGTTTTGCAGGATACATCAATCTGGGCTGGGGTTGTTCTCCTTCAGGGCTTGAATTACTTCACTCCAAGCTCTTCTTGACCTGATGGTCTGTTTCAAGCAGTCTGCCGTGATTTTGATGGGTTTTCCTTTATGGGTGATCTGTTTCTTTTCTCTGATGGCTTTTAATATTCTGTTCTTATACTAAATTTCTGATATCTTGATTATTATGTGTCTGGGTATAGCTCTGTTTTGTTTGTAGGTGGCTGGAGTTCTGTATGCTTCATATATCTGCATATCATTTCATTTTGTTATGCTTGGGAAGTGTTCCTTAATAATGTCTGTGAATAGCCTTTGCAGTTCCTCTGTTTTGACTCCTGCTTCTTCTTTCACATGCTTTATTCTTAAGTTATAGATCCTCTTGTCATCTTCTAGTCTTTGTATAGCTACTGCCTGCTCCCTTGTTATTTTTAAGAGATCTTCCCTTTCATGATCACACATTGCAAGCCTGTGTTCAATTTTTGATAGCCTATCTCTGGTTTCTTTCAAGCAGTTTTGCCAGCTTTCTATGGAGTCTGTAGTTTCCTGATAATCTCTTTGAATCTGCTTCATGAATTCTAGGGTTTTTTTGTATTCTTCATGAAATTTTTCTCTCCTTTTGTGTTCCTCCATTCTTCTGTCTGTGTCTTCTTGAGAGGTGCCCAGCCTTTCTCTTATTAATCTACTTATCTCTTGTTTAATTTGAATTAATATTTCAGTTTTGATCTTGTTTATGAGGTCCCAAAGATATCTCTTTATGTCCACTGATGCTGTGTTTGATGTTGCATGTTTTCTGACCTCAATCTCTTTTGTATTTACCTCTCCTGGATCAATGTTCTCAGGGTTGGGGGCTGGGGTTTTTTCCTTATTTCTCCCTTTTGTCATGTTTTTGGTTCCTTCCATACAAGTGTACAGTGTAACTCCCAGCCCCTTTTCTTGTTGGTTAAGGCTCCTTTGGAGTGCACAGGCTAGGGGCTTCTGCTCTCTGCAGTCCACTATCAGAGATTGAAGTTCAAACAAGGGCAGTATGCGTTGGCTCCTCCCTTCCTGGCCAGTCAACCTTTGCAGACCTTCACTGCATCAGTGTGCGCCATGCTAAGGGAATTAATTTGTAGAGACCCACTGGGTTCCAGCCAGGGGTGCAGCCCAGTCCAAGCAGATCCCACCAATCCGCTCAGTGAGGGGAGTAACCAATTGAAGCCGCTTCCTTAGCGAGTTAGGGCTGTCCTGCCCAAATCCAACATGTCATCCAGTCGGTTGCCCCTTTCCCATGGGAGGGTCTTATTCCCATCACTCACTACATGTTGATGCTGGTCCCTGAGAACTGCTGGGGTCCCCGACCTCTGACCTCAGCGCAGCTGCGGTGCGAATTCATGGTGCCTCTGGATGGGTTGCACGCAGGGCCGGGTCAGGGTGAGCCCTGTGCAGGGCTGTTCAGCTCCATGGTCTGGCCGCTGAAGCCAGTCGCATTGGTGCAGTTTGGTCGGTCAGGTCGGAATTCAGGTGGCTCGGCACCATGTTCGTTGATCTTAGTTTCTCTAATGGTAGCCCCGGGACCTCATATTCAAGCAGTTTTTTTCACGTTAGTTTATTCCTGGGTTGAAAGACTCCATTTCCCTCTGTTTGGGTCTCTACAGGGTGTTCTATTCTGGCATTTGAGCTGTCTCTCTCAGAGAGGATCCCTATCCTTCTACCTACCAGTCTGCCATCTTTGGAAACTCTTCAAAGGCTGAATTATTTCCTTATCTAGCTATTGTAAGGAAAGACTTGTGGAACCCTCCTATCTCTTTGCTGGCATCTCTTTATATAGCATATTTACAGACAGAAGTAAGACCATTCTGAGGCCTAGGGATCCCTGGGTCATGTCCTCAATCCCATACTGGCTCACTGATCCTCACTATGGTGTAGGTTATTTCTGGTCCCTTTTCTCAGGGGGGACCTCTAGATGGTGGGGAATTTTTACTTTGTCCAAAGATTTTATAAAAATCTTATTTGTCTTTGACATCAGACAATAAAAAAAGATCTAACAATTGCTACAGAAAAATGTACATAAATTGTGGCAGTCAAGAAAGCCCAGAAGATGAGAATAGGAGAGAACCATGTGGCAACAGGTCTCTAGGCCTGAGGGCAGAGGGATTCTGGTCCAGGAGCAGGGTGACCCCTCCACAGGTGACAAGTCCTGTGGAGAGGAGGAAGTCAGGCTGTCCAAGGTCAATGTCTCCAGGATTTAAAGTCATCCAAAGCCCTCCTGCTCCTGTGATCATTTGGTTTTCTATGCAATATGCCTGGAGGAGAATAATAAACTGAGCAGAAAACATGAGTATCCAGTCTGCTTGATGGTTTTATTTCTCATTATGAATGAATAAATGGAAACTCTGCTTTCTACAAACTCATTAGACAAGCTCTAAATGAGAGGCTTTGTTCTTGTTTAATATCCAGTGGGACCAGAGCCAACATGGGACCAGCAGGACACGCTTCCTTCCCTCTGGCAAGCTATCTTCATTTATCTGTTTGTATGCTTAAAAAACAGGATGTGGTTATCATACCTTCATATTCTGAAACCAGTTTACTCTCCCACCTTTCTCTTTTTCCCTCTTGTCTGTGGAATCTAAATTGTAAACAGTCACCTTGTGCAAAGTTACCTTCTGCATCTGTTTGGCAAAGAAACAGGATCAATAGGGGAGAGAGGCAGATGGTTAGATGAGACACAGGTAGTTAGGCCATTAGGTATATAATAGATGGTCAAAGACATGATGGATATATGGATAGATAGATGTCAGACAGAGAGAAGTTTATTCTACAGGATCATACAGTTGTGCAGCTAAGTTCCAAGATCCTCAGTGTGCAAGCTGGGGCTCATAAAGGCACTGGCATAGCCCCAGGCTGAGTCCAAGGCCTGAGAACCAGAACTGATGTCATAAGTTGCAGTTCAAAGTCAGAAAGTTCAAGGCCCAAGAAGAGCCAATATTTCTGTTCAAGTTCAAGGGCCAAAAAGACCAACGTCAGACTCAACAGGAAGGCAAGAATTGGCCCTGCTTTAGACTTTTTGCTCTAGTTAGTCTTCAAATGATTGGTTTCAGGCCCCCTCACCTCAGGGAGGACCATTCATTTTATCTGGGTACACACAGAAATGTCATTCCTACCACCCAGCATTACAGAGAAAGGGCAGTGTGGAGAGCCTGGCAGGCAGGGCTCCTGGTTCTGAGGGATGACGGCAGCGGGGAGAGCTGGGTATGACCGGACCAGCCTCCTCGCTGGGGCACAGTCACTGCTCTGAGTGAGTGGCATGCTGCTGAGAACCTGTGGTACTCCCCACACTACCATACACTGCAAAACAAAGAACAGCAGAAGGAAAAAGTGCATGAGTTTCTGAGAGGCTTTGTTTAGAAGAACTGAGGACTACCTGAACCAAATATGGGTTGCATGTTCTGAATATAACAAAAAATCTCTCAGAAAGACACACACAAGCACACACATGCACACACACAGAGTCAAAAATAGGAGAGGAAAAAAGCAGAGGAAGGTGAGTAATGAGGGGTGTGAAAATAAAGTATGTTACATACATGTGTCAGTCAGCAAAAACAAAACCAGTGTTCTCCATAATTAAGATGCACTAATCAAATGGAAAATTAAATTTAAGAAAAACACGAGAAAAGCCCTTTCCTCCATCATAGATTTACTAAAATAAAATGTGTCTTTTGTAGCTGTGAGAATTGCAAGCATGAGAGTTAAACATAGATGTGAGAATCAGATTGTGGCCTGGACCTACGTGGGCAGCAATGCAGACAGGCATTCACCAGGAGAGCCAGCTCTCCACCCCTGTACACAGGCCTGTGGATATGTCTACGGTGACACAGGCTCCTCCGTCACCCAGGAATTCCATTAAAGTCATCAAGGAGAAAATCAACTTTGGTATTATGCATACATTAAAATTTCCTCTTTCATCACCTGTCTTTAAGCATTTTAATGATAAATATGCAGAAGTGGGCTGCCTAATACTGCAACTATGTCTCATGTGGTTACTTAAATTGAAATTAAATAATTAATTTTTAATTAAC